>JACEGR010004223.1:0-90554 GCA_014170235.1 Listronotus bonariensis
AAAATGTTCCTAATGGGGTTTTAAGAAAGAGTTTACTAAGATTGCTAATTGTTTTAATTAATTATTCTTAAAAATAGTAAAATATACATTTTTGGTAATGACAACACACTATCTATATCCAATACTTTTATAATGTAAGAGTTGTTCACTGATACGCGTAAATAGGATTATTTTTAAAAAACATTAGAAAGTTTTTTTATCTATGGACAATCCACGAAGGCTGGAAGCCTAAATACTAACGTACCGTGGGTGTCTTAAGCAAGGTAAGAGGAAGTTTGTTAACACGGGACTTAAAAACTTGAAGATTTGGGGGAAAGGAAAGATCTCCGCTGGCAGTAGGTTCCACAGTATAGAAGCTCTAGGGATAAAAGAGCGAACAAAATGGGAAGTTCAGAGCCTGTCCAATTGGACCGTATAGGGATGCATACGTGCGGCACCACGAGTTTCTCTGTTGGGAGCTGCAAGAGGAGGGACTATACTGGATAATTCGTCGGAGCAGAAGCCGTAAAAGTATCTATAGAAGAGCGATAGATCTCCCACAGCTCGACGATGGGCAAGAGAAGGAAGTCTTTGAGTAAGTAAAGGATCATTAATAAGACGAACAGCTCTTCTTTGAATAGCATCAAGAATGCTGAGGGTTGTAGGGGATGCCATTCCCCAGACATGAGAACAGTATTCCATAGAGGATCGAATTTGGGACACATACAAAGTGTATAAGTTGGAAGGAGAAAAATACTTTTTGGCTCGGAAAAGAAATCCAAGCTTATTGAAGTCGCGGTGGCTATAGATACAATGTGTTTATGCCAGTTAAGGTTATTCTCAAATGTGACGCCCACAAGGTTAAATGTGTCCCCGCTTTGCAAAACCTGGCCACTCATAAACAAAGGGTGAGCGTTTAATGATTTCTTTCGCGACAAGGAACATGATTGTGTTTTGGATGCATTAAATTGAACGATATTTTTGACGCCCAAATCCAATATCAAATTGAGATCCTGTGAAAGAGATATCTTCATCGCCCTGCGTTTGCTTTCCAAGTCGGGTTGAGAGATTGGTTTGAGAACCTGAAAAGTGGAGTGAAGGGTATTATCGTCAGCATAACTATGAATGGGATTGGTTGTGGAAGAAAGAAGGTCGTTAATGTAAAGAAGAAACAAAGTTGGTGCTAGTACTGAACCCTGAGGCACTAATTTCGTGAAAGCTTGAAGCGTGGTCATCAACAATGACTGATATACGTTGATTAGAATGATAACTGGAGAGCCAAGAGCAGAGTTTAGTTGGAAGACCGTAGGAGGGAAGTTTGTTAAGAAGTGCGTCATGCCAGACTTGGTCGAAAGCTTTAGATATATCAAGAGCAATGATCTGGGACTCACCTAGAAACTCAAGAGACTTGTTCCAGTTGTGCGAAACTAAGGAAAGAAGATCTGCTGTAGATCTCTTGTGACCAAATCCGTATTGCCTGTCATGTAAAATTTTATGTTTTCGTAAATACCTAAGAATTTGCGAGTTAATGGATTTCTCCATTACTTTACAAAGCATTGAGAGGAGTGAAATGGGTCTATAGTTGGATGGAAGAGATTTAGATCCTTTCTTGGGAATAGGCTGGACACGTGCAGCTCTCCAGCTCTCTGGAAAAATACCCGTGTCATAAGAAATTCGAAAGAGCTTGGTTAAAATAGGTGCAAGTTCAGGAGCACATTTTTTTAAACGATTGCTGGTATTCCATCTAGCCCAGACGATTTCTTGGTGTTAACCCTTTGCGGCCGGAATTATATTTTAATAAAACTAAGAAAAAGTTATACTGTACTTGCCTAATAATGGTGTCTGGAAGATATTAATTCGTTTTTTTTTAATGTTTTTTTTTGGTTTAGGTTCAGAGGCGTGTCTTCACAGTGAAACCACTAGGCAATATAAAGGCAAATTATTTATTATACTAAGGTTACAAGGGATTAATAATTATTTGTTATGATATTCCAAGAAACATTTTTCTTATCCGTCAGACATAGCGCGACGTCACATCTGAAATAAATTATTCCAGTAAGTTTTAAAATATTTATATTTGATAAAAATTACCTTGTACAAAGCCACCTCGATTTGTGGGGTTTTGATTTGCTGCTACAAGAAGCACTTCTTCTTGGTTATTCAGAATGAATAGGCATATGTGAACATGAATCGTATCGAATTTCATATGGAACAATACGCTTAAAATGACTTACTGATCCACTTGATGGACGGCCCTTTTTACAGCTAAGTCCTCTGACCCAATCAAACCCATAGCCACAGAACAAACAGCTCCAAGCTTTTTATTTGCATTACCACCAGCTTTTTGTAAAGCGTAAATATTAGTTTGAAATACTATATGGTTGCAAAGGCTTTCTGGAAACATTTGAAGAGACATATCGGTAGGAGTTTCTACATCAAGGCCAATTTTTGGTCCAGTTAATTCATTAAATATTTTCATATTTTTTAAGCCATTTGTTGTAAATTTAGACCAAATGGTTTTTTGCAAATTCTCGTGCTTGAATAACTGAAAGCGGGAGCTCATCATCGCTATCCCAGATTAAATAATTGATATTATTGACCTCCGTCACAGAAATATCCTGATCAAAAATAATGGGCATTGATTCTATGTCAAACATGTCAAAATTTGCATCACTATTAGAATTTGTCATATGTTCATCTTCCCCAATATCGTCGTCACTTACATCCCCCAGCTCGCTATTATCATCCACTGAAACGTCTTCATTAAAATCGAACAAGTCATCGGCTTTTATATTTTTTACTTGCAAAAATATATTTTTTGGACTACCACCTATAAATAACAAAAACAGATTCTATGAGTCCTAGTGTCCCCATGGTGAGCCCACCAGATATTTTCAATCAAAAATCATATTCATTTGTAGAACTAATGATTATTAATGTAACAAATCTATAAAACAATATACTTGATAAATATTAAAACCAAAACTTACCCGCCATTTTCCTAATATATTGTTCTAATGCATAAAATCAATCAGACTTTATCACTTAGCAACAACATCCCTAAATAGCTAAAATTATAAATTTAAAATGGCGCATGAACACATCGGCGAAGATTGCTTAGGGTGGGGCGATATCTTACGCCTACGTCATTACAGGTGTATTCGCCGCGAAGTCACCAGGCACTTAAAAATATATTTATTTTTAAGTGTCCTCACTAGTGTGACCACTAGGGAACAAAGGGTTAAGAGAAGAAAGGATACGCTTAATGTGTTTTACCTTAAAAATAATATTGGGCATTTTGTGAGGAACTGGGGGAATAGTTAGAATTGGATGATTGACAGGTGGATGAAGGGTTGAATTGGCAGCAAATTGTTTAGCAAATAGTTCGGCCTTTCCTTTAGATGTAGAAATAATTTCATCTTCCAAAGTTAATGGTGGAAAAGAACTCGTACAGAAATTTCTACTGATGTTTTTGGCAAAGGACCAGAAGGATTTGCTGCCATTTGAGCAAGAAAGTACTTTGTTTTTATACGGTTATCAAAGGAGTCTTTGGCTTCTGATATTGTTTGGTGGTAGTGGTTTCTTGCTTCAATGCTGGCCTGTCGATTTTCTGGACTAGGATCCTGTAGAAACTTCTTGTGAGCCTGAACTTTTAAAATTCTAGCTTTGTCACATGTTTTAATAAAAAGATTAGAAAGTTGCTTTAAAAATTAAATTACCCAAAACTTGTGATCTACTTTGTTACTTTTAACTTATTAAAAAAAAGGGTTTTAATTTCAAATAATTTAAAATTTTTATGTTTTGAAGTTCCATTTCTTAAATGGCCAACAGACTATACAACTTGTTCTACGATTGATTGTATAAACAGTATTAGGCAATCGGTACAACTAGGAGCATAGACTTTTGTCCACCGACACATCCAATCTGTCTTGCAACTTAATAAAAGACAACCCCATAGAATATGGGATTATCGTTACGACGCACGCTAGGGCATAAAGTAAATGTTATTTGGTTCCAAACCACCCAGAAATCGCAATTTTAGGAGGTTTTAATTTTTCTAAGGTAAATACTGTTTGATCGACACCATGTATAATAGTACGAGATTCGAATAGAAAGCGACCTTCACTTATCTGTTTATCGGATAAAAACTGTTTTATATTAAAGATAGTATTTAAACAAAAGTATTGCTATAGGGTTGCCTTAAAAAATTAGATTAAGCCATATTTAATTTAAAAAATAACCTCAAAATTTTTGAAATTCCTTGTATAATGGCAACCCTTATATTTTTAAATACGTACTTATGCTAATTACTAAAATATATATTTTTAAATAATACAGAATGTACCAAAACATTTTTAAAGTTAAAAATTTTAAAATTTACCACAGCGTTATTTATAAAATCGAAGAAACAAAATGTACTAATATATTATTTCTGTCATGTACAATAAACCAACAAAAATTTACATTATACAGGGTCACTCAAAAATTTTAAAACTTACTTTTTTTGTAATTGGTCATATAGCCTTGACATAATTTTTTTAGGCATTTAAAAAATTAAACTTATGACGATACTATTGTTTAAATACTATCTTTAATATAAAACAGGTTATATTCCGGTAAACAGATGGGTGAAGGTCGCTTTCTATTCAGATCTTAGGCTATAATTAAAATATATTTAATTAATAAAATGAACAAATATCCGCTATAAGCTTATTGCCTGTCCATGCAGGCCTGGGCCAGAGTAACTTCAAAAGTTATTTGAATATAGAAAAAATGGTACCGTTATGAAAAATGTCCTTAACTTACCATATAACCACAGTATATACAGTGTTGAATTGTAAAGAGAAGTTTAACAAAAGTATAAAATATAGGGTGATTTAAAAAACATAACTTTATACTGTTACGCTTCTTAGGTGGTTTTGAACAAAGAGGCCCCCTGTGCAACGGTCAAATCTACTTGAGCTGTACAAACTGTCGTAAAACAAGTTACATAGTCTGTGGGCCATTTAAGAACAAAAAAATGTTTTTTGTTTGTTCCACTAAAATATTAGTGGGAATACCCAATAAATTAAAGTACTTATTTAGCAATTGGACCATTTTTTAACGTTATTGGCACAAAAAATAGTCTTTAGGTGATCCGTTAAAACATAGGATTTATATGCAATTAAATAAATAAATTGTTAAAAATACCTTTTTATAAAAAAAGTTGTATTAAATGTTATATTCGCCATTTGGTCAAGAACAACAAACAAAATTGGAAAAATAAATGATTGCTAAAACAGGTTGATATGTTTTTTTGTTTTTTTTTGAGCGGATACACGATATTGTTTACTTTTATTGATAAATTCTGTGCAGCGCTTTTAATTAAAGGCTGTGCTTATATTGGAGAGGTTTAGAGCGAGGTTAGCGGCGCGACTTGACCAAAGCAGATTTATATTTCTGCAAAATAATAGTAGAAGAGCTAATAACGTTGGGCCTGTAAGGCTAGACATTTGTACAGTGATGAGTAATATCATGTTTAGTACGACAATCATCACCTGGCAATCATCAGCCCTGCACATCATCAACCTATATATTTTTGAAAGTTTAAAAAAATAATAAAAATAAAAAACTTAAAGTTAAGTTTTTTTCGGATTTAGTTTACTCCTAGTAGGGTTTGAAAAAAATTGACAGGTGTTTTCGATAAGCACAAGTTCCTGCCAGGCGAACTGAAAGATGTGGCTGATTTGGATGGCCATATTTCCAAAAGTAATAAAGTTAGTTGTACCTAATATGGTATTTTCTTAAAGCTCTTTTTAGAATCTTTTTAATGGTAATATAATCTACAGAGTGCCTTATAAAAAAAAAACTCTTTTCCTACCCTGTATATTCTTAAAAGAAATTTTAAAGAGCTGTAAGATAACACCACATTATGTACATCGAACTTTATTAGTTTTGGAAATATGGCCATCCAAATCAGCAACACCTTTCAGTTCGCCTGACAGGTAGTTGTACGCCTGTCAATTTTTTTCAAACCCTACTATGAATGAACTAAATCATAGAAAAAATTTTAATCTTACAGCTCTAAGTTTTTTTATTATTTTATGCCAGGTGATGATTGTCGTTCTTAGCATGCTATGACTCATCACTATATAAATTTCTAGCCTTACAGGTCCAACTTTACTTGAATGGTTCACTAGCTCTGGGACTATAAAGGTGAGTTTCTCGACCGCGCTGCTAACTTCATTGCTTGCCGCTCCAACATAAACACACCCTAAGGCAGTTTTTATGTTGGAGCGGTTTTAAGCGATGTTAGCAGCACGGCTCGACCGAAGCAGATTTATATTTCTGTAACATAAAGGTAAGTTTGTCGACCGCGCTGCTAACATCGTTCCCCGCCCCTTTAACATAAGCACATCCTAAGGCTGTATTTATGTTGGAGCGGTTTTGAGCGGGGTTAACAGCGCGACTCGTTTGAGGCAAATTTATATTTCTGTAACATATGGGTAAGTTTGTCGACCGCGCTGTTAACCTCGTTCCCCGCCGATCCAACATAAACACACCCTAAGGCTCTGTTTATGTTGGAGCAGTTTTGGGCGGTGTTACAGCGCGGCTCGACCGAAGCAAATTATATTTCTGTAACATAAAGGTACTAAAAACACAAGTAATTTCGACCAGAAGCAAAAGGGTGTGGGGTATCTTATATGCATTTTCGACCAAAAGGATTCAGGCATTATTTAAGAATTTGAAAGATAACTCCGGTTAACATGATTTCTGGGTCTGACTTTTACCATAGAGTAAGGAAATTATAAGAGTTATCATGGAATAACCGATTTAAGGACAGGTCATGCGAAAACTCCCAATATAATTTTCGTTTCTCGTTGAAATACCGCCAGTTAGTCATTTCAGTAAACTTACGTATCTCCTCACCGCTGATGTTACACGAGGCGAGGCTTCCACCGACGCATTTAAAGTGTAAACTGGAAAAATGACAAGCCTGCCGCCAGGCAGAGCTGAAGCCTGCCGCGAAAGCGGTACAGAATATTTTAGCATACCATGGTTTCTCTTATCCGTGGGTATGTTACTTTATGCTTTTACATATCAAATTTTATTTTTTTCTACGACAAAACAAAGAATTATATACATCAATAATGAAAGTTTGCTTTTGAAGAAACTTGAGCCTTTTTTATGATTTTTGCAAAAATTGATGATTTTTATAAAGGGTGTAATTTTAATAATAAAGATAGGAATATAATTCTTTAGTGGATTTATGAAGTGTGTATTAGTCTTAGTTTAATTAAGAAATTATAAAAAGTCTTGCTTACCAGTACTAACCATTCGTAAGTGTGTATTAGTCTTGGTTTTAATTAAGGAATCTTAAAAGGACTTTCTTACAAGAACTAATCATTCGTAATTCCCTAAAACTATTTTAATTACCCTGTCGGGCGCCGTACCGTAGTGCCTTAAGGTAGGTATACAATTTAATAATAAAAGGGTAAATCTTATCAAAAACATTCTATGGCCCGTACATCCCTGGTCGAAAATGTACATGTCCTTTGACCCTTTTTCTTGGGCAGGTAAACGAAGGGATTCTGGTCGAAAATACGCCCGCCGCCCTAAACAAGTCCATGTGGATCCCCACTAAAAGTAAGGGAAATTTATTGTTTTTCTGTATAGTAAAGCTTACTTGTAAAAAATTACAGGTTAATCATTTAAAATTAAACAATAAAATAATTTTCACTATACAATATACAAACAGAAAAAAGACAATTAGGTACACCTTACACAACGACCTTACTAAAAAAAGAAAGAAATTTTCATAAAAACCCAAAAAATAATTTTATACAATGTGTTTACCATTAAAAAACTTTTTATTAATAATTTTATAAAAAAGGTTTTTTCTTTACGAAAAGTTCTGCATGACCTAAAATCCAAAATGCAAATATTAGATATTCATTCTTTTATTATGAAATGTAACTTCAATATGAATTTTGCTTAAGAGGAAAGTACCATTAATTTTTACAATCACACACAAAGTACATTATCAAAATTTTTAAAAATAAAAATATGGTTAGAATTAAAAATAATGTATAAAATATGCCAACCTATTTATATTTAAAAGAAAAAAACATGTCTTTTTTAATATTTTTTTGCGATAAAAGCCTTTTTGTGAATTTTTGTCTTTTTTGGCAGTTCTTAAGCTTTCTTCACTTATTTAAAAAACAAAGGATAAATTAATGTATAAATCTAAAGGCGTATGTATTTTCGACCAAGTTTAGAGCAGGTTCTTATAAACCCATGTAATTTTGACCAGAGGTAAATGGTTGGAGTTATCTTACCTATATGTATTTTCGATCAAAATAATGGAGGCGATATATTGAATATGAAAGATACTTCTTATTAACTTCATGGTTACCTTCTTTTTTTGATAAATTATAAAAAGGGAGTGACTCCCGCACGGTTCGACTGTGTTTTATTTTTTATAGTTGCACGGACTGATTTTATTTATGAATGAACGAAAGAAATAATTAAAACAATTCTTAAGTGGATTTATAAAGTGTGTGTTAGTCTCAGGTTTAATAAGGAAATAAAAAAGATTCAACTAACCGGAACTTATCATGACCCCACCTATACTGTCTTCGGTAGAAAATATTTAAAGGGTATTTTTGCCTTTTATCCATCATTAGAGTATTAGATATTACATTTAATTATAATAGGTAAGTCCGATCATAATTTTTTGTGGCTCGTATACCCTTGGTCGAATCTGTATTTCTCCTTATCAAACCATTTATCTTTTGCAGGCAGACTAGGGAATTCTGGTCGAAAATACACCCGCCGAAACCTAGATTTGATAACAATGTTAACACATATAAAATTTAAAAAAAAACAGGACATTTTTTTGCAAATGAACATTTTTATCCCTTTTAATACTAATCATCATTTATTTATAAAAAATTTCGATATTGTGAAAAATGAAGGTATTAGGCGTTATATTTTTATATCAATATAAAAATTGGGAAATGAAAAAAATGGCAATATATTTTTTTATTAGTTTAATTTTTATTTTGTATTAAAAATACACATATTTTTTACAATAACGTATAATGTATAAAACCAATATTTATGATTAATTAACATTCTACACTTAATTTTTATGGCCACCTTATCTCTAAGAGTCTTAATTAATATAAAGTGTTACTTCATAAACCCATGACATTTAAAAAAAATTAAATAATTGGGTTTTTAATAAATTATAAATACTTTATTATAATAAAGTATATTTATGCTTATTTAATTAAAAATCTTAAACTAAATAAGAAACAATAAATATTTTTAAAAGTAAGAAATCATAGCCTATAAATACAACTATTGGGTAACATTTTTGGATTGATCATAATCAGTATATAGTATATAATAATTATAAAAATGAGTTCTATTTATAGATAAGGACATATTTGTATTCAGTTATCTTACTTAATATTCCTTAGATCGCAAATAATCAATATCACATTCAACTAAATCTAATTTATCAATTCGAGGCCATAGTGTCAAAAAGCTTACAATAAAATTTGTAACCTATGTAGTTAACGACTTTTAATACTAACGCGCCTTCTTTGATTGGTAATATTAAAACCAGATTTTAAAAACATTCACGCTTTCACTCTATTTATTTTTTTGATTTCTAAAATTTCATCCTTATCCATATCTTTGTCACCCCAGCCCCAGATCATTTCCCCATCGTGGTGGTGGTGATGATGTTCATTGTTGTCACCATTTTTTAATTTGTCTGCATTAGGCCAACTGCCATCACCAGTCCGAAGAATCCTAAATAAGAAAAAACAATTAAACGTATAAATCGGTTAAGTTTCACACTTCCATGATTTGATTTTAGTGCATCAACTATAAATAAAATTAACTGAAAAAATCTGTTTTTGTTAAGCTCGGTAAAGTTTAGTTGATTCCACAAAATATTAATCAATTTAAAACTTATCGGTTAAATTATGAGTCATCCATATAATTTATTGGAATTAAGTTATTCTTTGACTTGAATTATTTTAAACGCACTTGAAAGCACAGAAGTTAATCAACAAAAAATACACTGTGACAACTCAAAACTTTACCGATTTGAATGAAAATATATGTTTTTAAAATAATTTTTATTTAAGGTAAGTCACAAGGTATCCATTAAAGGTAATTAACCAAAATCGCACTGCGAGAATGTCAAAGGGCCGACTAGAATGGAAACCCATGCTTTTACAGATATTTTCTTTGGATTTAACTTGATCCACTAAAGTTGATCAACTAAAATCGTCCATGAAAATGCATGGGCGTAGCCAGAATTTTATTTATAAGGGGGGCAACAAAGGAAAACTTATAATATACCGGGTGTTTTCCCCTATTAATTTAAGATAGAAACATAAAACTTGGTGTGTTGATGTTTGACACAAATGTGCATTCGTTGGTCTATTTACTTGTTTTCTATAACTTTCGGTTTAACCGGAAATGACTGCTGTTTTTACATTTTAAACGGTACCATCGATACATTTTATTTACCGTCAATTGTATGTGACATTCTGAATTAAAAGACATCTCACATGTCATATTCTAATACTTCTGCTTTTAATCACTTATTTTTTTTTACATTTAAATCTAGATAATTTTAGATCAAGTAGTAGTGAAAAAATGTAATTAATATCATTTTGTTCTTTACTTTAGGCGAAGGACAAGTTATGTATTTTAATTTTTGAGAAGAAATAGAGCTGATAATATTAAGTTTTGTTGTACTGACCTTTTTCTTATCATATCCTCAGATGCAGTTTTTAACTCGGTAGCCCAACCGATTTTTGCCATAAAATCAAGGAAGCACGTGGTAAAATTATAATTGTAATTGCCCAACTCAGCTGCTTTGTAATCCCAGGGGAACACGTGGTGATAGTTGTGCCAACCCTCTCCGAAAGCGACGACTGCCACAAACGTATTTTCTGTTGGCTTAATTGTTCTAAAAATGTATATAAGTTTGGTATTGGCAGATACTACCTCATTTTTATAAATTAGTTTTAAAAATACCCAACACATATTTTTGAATAACATTATTATAAATTGAAAATAAGTAGGGGAGGTCCGAAAAGCCCCGCTCACTTCAGGTAATTTGAATATTGTAGACTGTCGGGAATATACAGTGCATATTTCTTTAATGTTCACCCCTCTTATTACTTTTTGAAGGGATCAATTCAAAAAATTTAACTTTGGGTTATGAAATTCTTGCATAAATACTATATTTTGACAGATACAAATTTTAATATGGCGGCTGGCCGTCATCTTAAAAAAAATCTAAATGGGAAAGAAGGTAATGATTAGGCACGTCATTTTAAAGCTACTAACGAGTTCTTTGTAACCCTGGATTATAAAGTTAATTATGCATTTATGCATTAGCCGAACCGTGCCCACATCGTTGTGTGGTAATTAAATTTTATTCTGGACTTTTTGTTCAATCATAATAAAATATGGCCTATGGCACTCCTGAATAGTGTACCTTTCTGATTGAACACAATTTTATGATCGGTTTAGTATTTCCGAAAATTAGCCTTTACAAACAAACAAACAAAGTTACAAACTTTACCTCTTTATAATATCATAAAGTAATAAAGTATAAAACAAAAACGAAATATGGAGTTATTGAATTTCTAAGTTAAAAAAAAATGTTTAAAATCCACTATTATTAAAAATAAATTTATTTAACTTTTTTTATTAGCTAATTTGGTTTAAGAACAGTACTTAAAGTCTTTTATCGTGGTTAATTATACAATTTATTAAAAAAAAAAATTGTGGCTACGCGGCTTATTGTGTTATTAAAATAAGTCCTTTAAATGATCACCTACATTTGATATATTAATGACCCAAACTAATACTCATAATTGGTACTTTCGTTTGAATTTTTACAAAAGAAAAATTTTATCAACCTGCTTCTAAAACCGTTTAAGGACGACTAAAAAATTAAAATAGGATTCTCGGAGCGCAAGTCAGCTAGATAAGCTTTTTAGTTTTAAAGTTTGTACTGAGCTATAAATATCGTACTAATTAGAGGTTGCATTTAGAAATTATGTCGGTGGACGGCGTTTTCGAACCTGTTCTTACAGAAATAAATAAATTGACATTAATTTTTTTTAAATTACTTACTTGTCATATGGTTTCATTCCCCATATATGAGCGGCACTATTTACCAGCCAGGTGCCATGGAGAGACATAACGTATTTTCCAACAGATACTATAAATGCGATCCACCCGTCTTCGCCCCAGAAGTACCATGGAATTACGGCGGGAACAATCAAGTTCATGACTATTATCAAGGGAACATAATACCTAAAATAGAGAATGCTATGTATACAGGGGCTTTAGAACTCTGTGTTATATAAAAAAATAAAATATTGCATTTTTTTTTAAATCGGTAAAAATGTTCTGGTTACACATACTAGGGTGATTCATTTCCGCAATATTTTCTTTTTCTCGGTGATTTGGTATAATTTTAATCTACATGTAGACAGAAAAAGTCTCCTTAAGCCCTTAATATTAGTTTTAAGTACTTACCATTTAAATTTAAAATTTTGCCATTTAAAATGCATGTAAAAAAAATTGTTTTTTTTTAATTTCTAATATTTAGCCACTTTTTACTATATTGTGATATGTTTTGATATTTTAAGCTCTTTTAAATTGTTTTGGGTTTTTTTTGTGTAACTCGAAAAATTATTTTTGCTCAAAAAAATATTGTGAGGACATATGTTTATGTATGTAAGTAATTTAAAAAAAAGTAAAATTTTAATTGCACGATTATCAATAGCTTAAAATTTATTAAATATTGCTTGTATTTTTGCGGTTTGCTCAAAAAATAAAAAACAAGAATTTATTGAAAAAATTATATTTTAATGACTCTTTACCGGCAAACGATGTCGAGTTACACAAAAGCAATTTTAAAGAGCATTAAATATGCCGTTAAGTCCATCAAAACAATAGCACCGAAATAAGAAAAACTTTTAGGAAATAAATCACCCCGAGTTATAAGATGAACGCCACATCAAAACAAAATGTTGTAGTGATTATGGGACAATCAAAATGTTATTTTGGCTCAGTAAGGACGAAAGAAAATAAGCAGTTTGTATTTCAAGTCAGTTTAGGCCGTACACCTCCAAATTTCGAGTAAATTGCAAAAAACGTAAAAAATTGTGCAAATTTTCTTTATTTTTTACCATTTTTTGCAATTTATTTAAAATTGGAATGTGTACGGCCCAAACTGACTTAAAATTCGGATTTAGAGGGTCGAAATACATACCCATAGATAGGTCGCGTCTGGTGCACATCAAACTTTTTTTGTGTGTCTGTGTAAATAAATTACATACTTTTATTTAAAGGAGCCTCTATTGGACAAATTACGTTTTGTACTTTATTTAAATTTAAAAAACACTACTTTTTTATGCTGTAATTCGTAATATAGTTTATGTTGACCACAGTAATACATTGTTAATTAAGACTTAATTAACATATTTAAATAATCTAATGCGTTATTAATGGTTAATAAATTAACTTTCATACTGTTGTGTACCAAATCTGTTTATTTACCGGTAACGATAAGTGTGTAAAAAATAAGTGGGTACACATTTTGGTGAAAGCTAGGTGTTCCCAAAAAACAGTTCTCTTATTTACTGTTTGTCTAAAAGTCTACTAAACTTAACTGCAGCTGGGATATAAAATAACACGTCTGTTAAGCTAGCATTGTAAAGCAAGCAAAATTTAAAAACATTTTGCCTAAAATATAGTACTTATTTAGTTCCAAAATTAAAAACTAGACGCTCTTCTCAGGTCCCGGAAAAACGATTTAGTTCTAGCTTCAGATGAAGCTAGCATTGTATTTGTTATGCCGAATTTGTGTACTTGCCAATCGGCATGTATTCGGCAAAATTGTTGCTTAATTCGTAAAATAAGCAGTAAATAACACACACACATTGGGGTGGATATGGTTAGTTAAATATATTTTTTTAATTCGCTCTATTATAAAAATATTTAACTAACCAGATGACAAAATTGTGCGGGGATACTTAGAACTCCTTGAATTTCACTGATGTGCCAAATTATATGTTTTGTTTTTGGCATTGTCAACAGTCCGACGGTCTTTCTTTTCTTTTTTTCACCTAATAAGCACTTAATTATTGTGGTAATAAGGTAGTGCTACGATGTTTAAAACCCTTGAATTTTGACTTATAATGCAATTTTTTAAATTTTTTTATCATAGTCAATTATACAGGGGTCCAAAAGTATGTGGGTAATATCTTGCATTCATGTAAAACACGTAAAAATAATGTGACAAGTTTGCATTATTTTTTCCAAGGTCCCTCTTTGCAGATATATGTGCCTTTAAAGGAAGCCGCTGGAAATCGGTTTTTCTTGAATAACTTTAATACTACTTGGTATAATGAAATAATTTTAATTACTGATAAATACAAGTAAGGACTCTTTAAAATGGTATCCTTGTAAAACATTTGCCTTTATTAGTTTGCCAGGGGCGGACTAACCTTTACAAAAGTGCTAATTATTTTTACACCCTGTATAATAAAGAAATAAACTAAGTATTTAGCCTTATGCTGTAAATACATTGACTTATTTCAAGCTTGAAATTATGAAATAAAAATGACATTTGACAGACAATTCAACATTTGCTATGCAGTAACAAACTTAATCTTAAAAACATTTCAATTTCAACATTAACTAGAATTTGTTACTGCATAGCAAATATTAAATTAACTGTCAAATGTCATTTTTATTTCATAATTTTAAGCTTGAAACAAGTCAATGTATTTACAGCATAAGGCTGATTGTTGGGTAGCTGAAATCCTTAGCCAAAAAAATCCGTTACAGGTCAATAAATCGAAGCGTTTTTGACAAAAACAAGTTTTTCTTTAGTGGGGACATCTAAAAACCATAGGTTATTCTTTTGCAATTGGTACGTATAAAAATAAAAGTTTTTTTTTACATTTCATTATTTCATAAATATGGCAAATATTTTACAAAAATAGTTAAGGAACGGTGAAATTACAAATTTTAAGTGTTAACTTGCAGCGTCCAAAGAAGCATTGTTTTAGGCTTTTATAAAAAAATTACTAATAAATACAATAATATTTGTTATTGTTTAACAAAAAAAAGGAGTTTGCTAAATACTTACTTCATCTGGAATCTAACGACTGAATCAGCTAGTACGTCACTCATATCGACAGTTTTTCCTTTCACTAGTACATCTCTGTGTTTTTTACACATCAACCAACCAATGTGCGAGAAGAAAAATCCACGGCTTGCATTATGAGGGTCTGCGTTTGTGTCTGTAAATTTATGGTGAACTCGGTGATCTCTTACCTAAAAATAAATATTTATAAAGCAAGAAATATATATATATATATATATATATATATATATATATATATATATATATATATATATATATATATATATATATATGTATAGTCTACTATACTCTACTACTACTCCACTATAATTCTAAACAGTGCGTAAATTCAAATATCTGTTAAGTAAAAAAATGTATTTTTTCTTATAATACTTGTAATATCAGCTTGTATACAGCCATTAATCATTAAGAGGCATGTTAAAAAAAAACAATATTTTTTTTCTTTTAATGGCATTTTAGCGGAATTGCAACATTTGCAACTGAACATTTTTAAATAAAAATATGGAACTCACCTTATTTTTTCAAATCAAAAATTATTTTTACAATTTTAATTTAAGAAAGAGAAAATTTTAGTTTTTAACTTTGGTGCGCCTGTTGCGTGATTTTTGCGTAACAAATTTAAAAGCATTTTTCTTTATGGTCATTTGGCTCCTATCCAAAAAAATGGTTCTTATTTTTAATGCAAACCATTATCATTTTTAGGCGAAATGTTTACGGTTTTAGCCCTATGTTTTACCAGGGGTAATAATGGTGACAACTTTGACGTAAATTATGTGTATTAAGGTATGGCCACACATAACCGCAACGAGCCCGCAGCCGTGCTTTTCGCTGGTGAAATGTAGGGGGATGCGGTGCAAAAAGTTTTGTATTTAATAAAATAGCAGGAATATGAGTCCGTTATACTACGCTTTAAATAACACCTGTTCTGAAAAAGTGACCTTTATAAATACGGTATCACAGTTTTACCTATACTACACTTAAAGTTTAAAAAGGTACAGAGATAAGCAGGAAAATTAGTTTTATTTAAACAAGGGGATAAACATACATAAAACAATTAACTTGGTTTGGCAGAAATTATTATTACTCAATTAATTCATTAAAAGTTCTATTGAATTTTTTCCGAATTAATGTGCCCCACTTTCCTCTATCATTGTCAATCCGGGCTCAATGTGGCCTTGATGCGGTTATGAGTAACAAAACCTTTAGTAGTTATATTTGGTTAATCTCCTAAAATAAATGTATGCGTTTGACGAAGAAAATGTGCTCCGAGAAAACGCACTGGCGTACCATAGTTTTTTAAAATATTTACTTAAAATCCCACTTAAACATCAACACAACAAAAGACATTTAAGACTTAGGTTTATTTAAAATTTTCACCTAAGAATTAAGATTTTTAGGGATTACCATGGTATTCTAAAACACACACCATACATATTATACTTCCGATGTCTAAATAAGAAGCAATTTCTTATACCATTTAGTGACTTAGGGCTTAACACCCTTAAATAGCTTAATTTTATAAGGAATAGCTTTATTTTTAGAAATATCTCAAATGTGTTACATTCACCCTAACTAAAAATACCAGAGAATAATTATTCTTAAAAATTTTTAAAAAGGTTATCAATTTTTTGAAAAACAGTTTTAAATTAATTTTAATTTATTGTTAAATATATTTACCCATTCGTGAATATCATTTTGTAGGGCAGCACTCTGGGCCAGCATAAGAAATATTCTTAAGGGTAATTTGGCTTTATATGATCTGTGTGCCCATAGTCTGTGAGCTCCGGCGGTAATTCCAAATCCAGCAAACATTAAGTAAAGATATGCTAAAAAAATATTTTAAATAAATACAAACATATACATAAGGAGAAGAGAAATTTTAATAAATCAGCTTTTGCTGCTTATAATTTGTCAAAAAATGTATTTCTTATTATAGTTGCTGCATGGACCTACACTATCTTTGCAGTATTTAATTTTAAAAAATCAGGGATATACATGGTAAATAAAGAATTAAAACTGCTTGAGCGAAAAGTAAATTAAAATACATGTGTTTCGTAAAAATACACTAGCGGAAAAAATTAAAGGATACAAAAAAATCTCCAAATTTTTTGACGTTTTTCAAGTCGCTATATTTTGCTTCAAAATAATCGTACTGAAATCTGAAAAAAGCATTTTAAAGCTTGAAGTTTCTAGTTTTAAGATCCGGCAGTAAAAAAAAATTAAGCAACGTCTACCGCACAATTCTAATGAATACCAAAAAGATTTTTTTTGTTTTTCTTGGTCTAAAAACTTGGAAAAAAATCCAACTTAACCACTATATAGATCGGATAACTAGTTCATTCAGCTTTACTTTTCTTTTTCAAAAGTTCGATACGACCACTTCTCGCTGAGATATTGCACAAAAAGAACCTTTTAAGTGGTAAAATTTAGCGGAGTAAAAATTTAAAAAAAGGAAAATTTTTTTGAAATTTTTAGGATTAAAAAAATTAATGGCTCCAAAAATTTGTTTTTATTTTTGTTTTTTTTTTGGAATTCTTTTCCCAATAAATTTAAAGACTTTAATCAATAAAAATGCATAAAAAAACTTTAAAACTTTTTGTTGCATTGTGTTAAACATTATGATCTTTTAAAATCAAAATCGTGATCCTTTAATTTTTTCTTAAAAATTTGATCGAATGAAACAAAAAATGGCTTAATGGATTAAATCAAAACTTTTTGGAGTTTTTTTGGACATATTGAACTGTAAAACGCACACTTAATATTACTGATTTTCTTCATATTTTTAATTTAGCGCCTGAATATACCAAAAGTCACACAAAGCCCATTTTTTATTGATTGTTTAAATTAACTAAAAAATAAAAATACATTTTTTTCAAAAACTATATCCGATTATTGTAGAACATGTATTTAGGATTTTAAAACCCTTCTTAATTTTTTGTGCCATCAGCAGTTGCTGAGATATTGATGGTTAAAGACAAAAAGGTCCTTTTTTGTTCAAAGTTCAATATCTCAGCGAGAAGTGGTCGTATCGAACTTTTGAAAAATGAAAATTAAAGCTGAATGAACAAGTTATCCGATCCATATAAAGGTTAAGTTGAAAAACATTTTTCAAGTTTTTAGACCAAAAAAACGAAAAAATTTCAAAAAATAAAATCTTTTCGGTATTCATTAGGATTGCGAGGTAGACGTTGCTTGAAATTTTTTTTTACTCTAGAGTCTTAAAACTAAAAACTTTAATTGCTGTTTTTTTAATTTCAGTACGATTATTTTTAAGCGAAATATAGCCACTTAAAAAACGTCAAAAAATTTGGAGTGGTGTTTGTATCCTTTAATTTTTTTCCGTTAGTGTATATACCGAGTGTCAAATTATAAATTTACACCCCCGGTAACTTCTTTATTTTTCATCGTACAAAATGAACAAAAGTATCAGTATATTTGGTTAATCCCTTGGTTTTTGAATCAGATATCGGATATTTATTATCTCTTAAGATATACAGGGTACGACAAAAAGTATGTCATTTTTTTTTAAATAGATCACTCTGTATATTTCGTTCCCATTAAAATAATAATTTAAAGATCGTTACAGAAATACTATCTTTAATATAATATGATTACCTTTTAGGGTTTTGGAAATATGGCAATAAAATTACCGGGCAATTACTGCCGTGCTATTCCTAATTGAAATTCTTCAGATTTGGATCGCAAGATTTTGGAACTTAACTAAGATATATATATCAAATATAGATCTTTAAAAGATCGTTTTATTACTTGTCTTACCCTCTGTGTCCTAAGAGATATTAAAAATATGATTACTGATTCTTAAACTACAAGAACAACCTAATAAATATTATTTTTATTTATTTTTTACGATAAAAAATAAAGTAGTAGTAGGGGTGTAAATTTATAACTCCACACTCGATACATCTATGTTACTACATATATTGATGTTAAATAATATTAAAAGTAATGGATTACTATAGGTTAGATTAGCATTAAGTTTCAAAGAATATGTGAGTATATTTAAATAAACACTTACTAAAAAGTAATGTTATCAGTTTTATCCTGAAAGTAACCATCAAATAAATACCATAAAGGCAAATCCCATGTATTACAATGAAAATTGCAACATTTTTCCATACAATTTCGAGCTTATCATCTGCTTTATTACTGATACTTTTATCATTAGTATTTTTATCAAAAGATGAGTTGGTATGTGATTTATTCGGTGACACAACGGATTCTTGTGAGCTGGTACTACCTATTGTATTATGTTCATGTGTTGAGGGTTGTGACTCGGCTCCCAAAAAGAGAACGTGCGTATTACCCAAAGATTTGGAGCCATTTTTGAAAATCTGAAAATAAATATTGATAACAACAAAAGGTACAAAAGGAGTAGCTCCTATTAAACATTTTTTGTTAAAACCAGAACTTCCAAGAAACAACCTCCATACATCCTCTATAGATAGATAGATAGATAGATAGATAGATAGAATATATTATCATTCCTACATTATGCAAATTACTATCATGACTGTTTTTACTTTTAATATCTGTTACTTTATTTTCATGGTAAGTAGTTTCAAGAGGTTCTAAGTTAAGTACATTCTCTACAATTTGATTGAGAGTTTCTCCAACTAATTGAATATTAAAATTATTACTGCATGCTTCCTTATTTAAATCTAAATTGACTTTACTTTCAACACTTGTTCTAGAGATTAAAGACTTAAAAACAATATTATTGCTAACTCTACTGAATAAAACATAGTCAGCAATGGTTCTGCATAATTTTGGTTTTGTATAACGATACAATCTACCTTGAGTGGTATTACACAAAACTCTAATTGATACGTTTTGCTTTGACAAGAAATGTTGAACATAAGATAAACGACGACCAGAAAGACAACTTACTTTATTATATTTTAGACATAAAATCAGGTTAGTAAATTTTCCTACTGAAAGTAGTGTGTCAATGGATTTTTTTAAAATATTTTAATATAATTAAGGTCCAACAAAAGAACAACGGAATCATTTATACTATAGTCCTTACATAAATTAAAAATGGAATCCGCTAAATAGCATAAGCCTTGTATGGCAGGTGTGGTTTTAGTAAAAACCTTTAAAAAAATCCTAACAAAAATCGTGAGATTTCTGTACTTTGTTCACTATAAATTGAGAAAAATACCTGAGCAAGAAATGTATTTCATTGGTTTTAAAAAGTATGTTACCCTAGTTACCACAATAAAAAATGTATTTTATTGGTTTAAAACTACAGTAACCAGAGTTACCTACCAGGTATTCATTATCAATGAAGAGTGGCTAAAGTATAGTATAGGTAAAAAAATCACTTGCATTATTTCTATATTTTGGGCGCTCTATTTACAAAATGTAAGAATAATTAATAAATTATACAAAATTCATATATTAAAATCTGGTTAATTAATTATCATAAAACTTGGCACGTTTCTTTATCATAAATCATATATATTATATATAATATAGGGATTTTTGCCTAAATAAGAAGGTATTAAGAAAAATCTAGAGGGTCCAAAAAAATGTTGCTTAATATACCAAATTTTTCTCATTTTCTTCCTTAGGAGTGTCAAAAATATATTTTTTAGTTGTATCGCTTTAAAGAGAGTATAAGAAAAGGTGTAAATTTGTATTTTGAATTGAATTATTTTACACACATACGGTGTGGCATGCCTTCCAGCTGACCCGAAGGAGCAAGTATGCAAGTAAGACTTATAGTAAATTCATGAAACAGGCACTTGAAGCGAGCAATTCTAATTTCGCTCTGCACCAGTTCACTTAAAATTCGAATCAGCTCGGTGCCAGATTACTTTTTGCAAGGGCAAGAGCGAACCGAGAAAATGCGCATTGTCACCGAGCTCGTACAGCTCCCTTCTGCGGCACCGCCAATAACAATGGTTCCAAAAAGCTCGAATTCCTCGAGTGTAATACCAGCACCGTGATTACAAAAACTGATCGCTCAGAGTGCGGTAAAATTCATTGAACACGCACATTTATTGCTCGACAAAAAAACTCTTCTGCGCGAATATGAAAATTTGCACTGCACTGCCAGAGTTCGAGCTTAGTGCGCACTGGGGCGACTACGTGAATTCATTATTAATCGCCAGCTCCCTTTTAGTTCAGGTAGACTCGAAGTAATACCTAACCGCTAACCGTGTATGTGCCCATTTAGGAATTATTTGGCATCTGGAAGTATACAGGGTGTTGAATAAGTATATGTATTAATAGTATTAAATTTATCAGATCATTCTTTTAGTAGTTTAATTTATTTAAAATAAACTATGCAACACACTCATAAAAAATGTTTCGTTTTTAATATTTCTTTGTATTCCCAGTAACACAAAAGTTAATTTAAAAAATTGGGTAAAGAGAATCAAGGTACCAAACGAGTTTTAAAAATTGGCACGCATCTCACTAAATCAATGAAATTACAAAAAACCTGTCTTAAGAAAATAAGGGTCAATAAAATGGTGAGTTGATATGATGTACATGATAAGTAATTTGTAAACACCTGTTTTACATTAATAAATCATGTTTTGGCCATGAAATGTTTAAAAATGCATTAATTAAAAAAAGAAATATGTAATAAATAATAAGCTTTTTTAAATATAATAGAATTAAAAAATAAATTTAACAACATAAGCAAAAAAAAAAAGCGAAAAAATAAAATATTTGTTTTTAATTTAAAAAATGCATGAAACACTATTCAGTTAATAAATTATAATTAAAAAATATTTTAAAAACAATCTTCTAAAAAATGCTCAAAAAAGAGTAATTTTTTTAACTTTTACTGGCAACATAAATACATATAATGGCATTAAACAAATTACATAATATAAAAGCTAGTTGCGACAAGCTTCTATATCATATATATTCTGTAATAACGTTATAACTATATATAGTGACCGCCCGTAACCAGGGGGGCAAGAAAGTTAAAAAAATAAATAAAAAAAATTGAAACCAAAAAAAGGTCCTTAGCTACAATGCCAAAGCAAATCAAGAATAAACATACGTGAATTTGCGAATACAAATATTGAAGAGCAAAGAAAGGGTCCTCAGCTCAGCTTAGTATAAAACAACAGAAAAGGACAAAAAAGGACCGAACCTTCCAACATTCATTTCTTTTCTGGGGGCGATAGGGTGTTATTTAATAAGTGTCCGATATTTCAGAGAGTGATTTTCAAGTATTTTTAAGGTAAAAGTTCCTATGAACGTGTGGTCTAAGATGCTTCGCTTTCAAGATACAGGGTGTCAAAGTTTTATTTTTATTTATGTTTTTCTGCATAATTTCCTAAATAATGCCGATTTCGAACGAAAATTGGTACCTGGGGTTTTTGACATGAGAAATTTGAATTTGTTCTTAATTTAGCTCTTACTTGTAGAGGGCGCTAGCCACATGTATATTCTCACTTTCAAAGGCTCATGACTTTTTGTACAACCCTGTATTTACATTTTTGTTAAAGAAATGGATTCCTTAGTCATTTTTACGTAAAAAAGGTACTCTTATTAGATGACGCTAGGAGCAATCGTTTTCGAAATATTTTGGTTTGGTTTGGTTTGGTTTGAAATCGATGCATGTGTTTTGAAAAAAATGAAACAATTTTGTAAATTAACTTTTTTAATCAACATGAAATATTAAAAAAAAATAACAGACGAACACTAAATAAAAACAGGATGAAAAACCAGATCAAAATCACAATAAATGTTGGAAATGCCCACCCCTGCCTGTAGGCACGCATCCAATCTTCTCCTCATTGATTCGCGTACCCTCTGGAAAATTCCTGGAGTATTTTCAATCGTTCTACAAGAGTCCATTATTCGATTTCTCAGTTCTTCTTCATTTTGAATAGGTGTTTGGTAAACTAATGTTTTTAGATGTCCCCAAGGAAATAATCCAAACTAATGAGGTCTGGCGACCTAGGAGGCCATGGTTGAGTCCCTCCCCTACCTATCCAGCGATTATTGAAGTTCTGATTTAAAAACTCTCGCGCTTGGATGCTAAAATGTGCGGGGGCACCGTCATGCATAAACCACATCTCATTCACTTAGTCTGAGTGGCGCATTTTCCAGTAAAAATAGGCAGAATTCTCTTCAGAAAACGACGATATATCTCGCCATTTAATCTTCCCGGAAGGAGAAAATGGACCTATCAAATTATCTCCCAGGATTCCTGCCCACACGTTAACAGAGAACTGTTCTTGAAAATGTGATTCCTGTATTGCATGTGGGTTTTCATTTGACCACATATGATTATTATGAAAATTACGTATAGCGTTACGTGAAGTTTAGCTTCGTCGGTAAACAGGATAAGGTTTTGAAACAAGGGTTTTGAATAAGGCATTGGAGAAACCAACGACAGAAATTTATACGTAAGGGAAAGTCACGAGGTAGCAGTGCCTGAACTCTTTGAACATGATAGGGATATAATAAATTATCCACTAAAATTTTCCATACCAGAAAATGAGAAATATTTAACGTAAACGCTACTTTCCTGGTGCTTGTATCCGGCTGTTCTTCTACCATATTAAGGACTGCATCTTCGATATCTGGGGTTCTTACCGTTCGAACTGCACCTGACAGGTGACTAGCTTTCTCAAATGTTCCTGTTTCTCTTAACCGACCGTGGATTCTTGAAAAAGTTTTTGGAGTTGGAACTATGCGATTCGGATAACGCTCCTGATACAAACGTTTAGCTTCATAAGCATTTCCATTAGCAAGTCCGTATGTAAAATGCATGTCAGCATACTCAGCATTGGTAAAATTTACCATTTTAAAAAAACTCACTAATATTTATTACCTACTACTCAACTGTACGTCAAAGTACGTCAAAATTGTATTATGTCTGAATTTTTACATGACAACACAAACAAAATGCATTGACTAGGCTACTTGATAAAACCGTCATTTTCGGCGGTCTTTACTTAGCATATTTATTACTAAGCGTATGCATCGATTATTTTAAACTAAAATATTTCGAAAACGGTTGCTCCTAGCGTCATCTAATAAGAGTACCTTTTTACGTAAAAATGACTAAGGAATCCATTTCTTTTAACAAAAATGTAAATACAGGGTTGTACAAAAGTCATGAGCCTTTGAAAGTGAGAATATACATGTGGCTAGCGCCCTCTACAAGTAAGAGCTAAATTAAGAACAAATTCAAATTTCTCATGTCAAAAAACCCCAGGTACCAATTTTCGTTCGGAAATCGGCATTATTTAGGAAATTATGCAGAAAAAACATAAATAAAAATAAAACTTTGACACCCTGTATCTTGAAAGCGAAGCATCTTAGACCACACGTTCATAGGAACTTTTACCTTAAAAATACTTGAAAAATCACTCTCTGAAATATCGGACACTTATTAAATAACACCCTTAACCAGGGTGGGGCATGGGCAATGGCAAGAAAGTTAAAAAAGAAATAAAAAATTGAAACAGAAAAAGGTCCTTAGCTACAATGCCAAAGCAAATCAAGAATAAACATACGTGAATTTGCGAATACAAATATTGAAGAGCAAAGAAAGGGTCCTCAGCTCAGCTTAGTATAAAACAACAGAAAAGGACAAAAAAGGACCGAACCTTCCAACATTCATTTCTTTTCTGAGGGGGCGATACGTCAAAAAAAAGGCCAATAATGCTCCATTTACACCCTTACTTTTGGCAAAAGTTTATTGCCTAATTGCCCCCTGCGTAAGACTATATATGGTGATAGAAAATATTTTAAGAAAAAAGTTTATTTTATGCTTCTTAGTGTATTTTAATAAATGCTTATTTAAATATTAACGTGAAAGCATGGATAGAATTTGGCTCAGCAGTTATATTCTCCCACCTCACTTTACAATGTTGCGTCAACGTAATGTCGCTTTAAAATCCGATTTGTTAAGCCAGATTATACCGGGTGTCAACGAATTTATTAGACAATTCACAACTTTTCGAGTATTAGACATACCAAAATAAGACTTGAGTATGTGTAAAAAGTATGAAAAAGAGGAAAGTTCTCGTATATTTAATACTCTCCAGTCACTTTTGCTTTAGGCAGGGCACACCTGTACATTTATCATTTTTAGATTCCTGAGACAATTTTAAATTAAAATTTGACATTTAAAAAGTTTTAAGCCTTCTAGATTTTTTAAGACCAAATAGATTTTTAAGCCGTTTTAAAAATTACATCTAGGTAGCCATAATTGAATGCATATTAATCTTAGGACTCAAACTGATGTCAGAAAATACAATCGCCAAAGTTTTAGTGACTATTATAAAAGATAAAAAATAAAACAGGATGCAATATTTAGAATGGGTCTCCAAAAATCAAGTAAAATGTTTAAACTTACAGGGTGTTCTATTTTAAAAACCAAAATTGAAGCCATTTTCGGTTAAACCGGAAGTGACTAAAAACTGGAAATATGCGAAAACTCTTTTCTTCTCATACCATTTACCTAACCCAAGTCTGACTTTGATATGCCAATAACTCTAGGACATATATGGGCAACCGCCGGCTCGCGGACCGAATCTGGCCCGCTGTATGATTAGATCCGGCCCGCGACGAGACATTTCAAAAAATCTAATTTATAAAAATTAAAACTAAATTTCACTAATTTCTTAAACTCACGGAATCGATCACCAAAGACTGAGGCACAACAAAAGATTATTTCGTCTATTTTCGTCTAGTCTAGAACAGTTAAGAAGAAAAAATCATTTGTTGTTCCTCACGCTTGAGTGACCGCCACCACTCGGCCTGCTCACTCACTTGATTCCGTGAGTTTGAGTAAGTAGTGTAATTTAATTTTATTATAGGCCCTATATGGTGGATGGCTCAAACTTTATTTCAGCTCTGTCTGAGCTACCGAAGTGATAACTTCGACGAGCGAAATCCTAGCGAACTGCTTTAGTGCTGTCTATTTGCTTTGTGACTATTGCAAAAAATTATGAACACTACTACACTACTTTAAAATGTAGTACTTTTGAACGCGGCCCGCGAACGTATTTGCACACTAATGTTTGACCCGCAACATGTCAAAGGTTGCCCATACCTGCTGTAGGAGTTAAGGCTTGTCATATAGATTTATTGACACCCGGTATTGATGTCCAATGCGAGACAGGTCGGAGAATCGCCGACCAGGTCACAATGTTTCCTAGGATAAAATTTTATATATTTATTTTAAAACCGCGATATTTCGTTTCTGATAATTGTGAAACATTATTATCCATTCTCTTTTAATTTTTTTAATAACACCTTAGAGTAGTAATTTACCACTAGTTGTATTTTTATAGTTATTACTGGCCTTGAAAAATAAACAAATCAATTTATGCATCTGTTTATGCAGAACACAAAATATTAATGAATAATAAATAAAATAAATTGATAGGTGAGAATATCTAAAAATAAAAACAATTACTTAGTACCACATTGGGCTAACTAGAATTTTATTGTAAAATTGGTATTTTAATTACCAAACAAATTTGAAAATAAAACAAAACAACTTCGGTAAAAA
This sequence comes from Listronotus bonariensis, assembly GCA_014170235.1. Classification (NCBI taxonomy): domain Eukaryota; kingdom Metazoa; phylum Arthropoda; class Insecta; order Coleoptera; family Curculionidae; genus Listronotus; species Listronotus bonariensis. Next base: position 26,706 of record JACEGR010004223.1, read on the forward strand.
CGTAAAATTTAATAATATTTACATTTCTACACAAAATTAATGGGACTTTAAAATGGATTTGGAAAAATAACTTCCTTTATTTTTGCAAATTAATAATTTATTATTAGCTAAGCTTTACAGGTTGTTTGGAAATTAGATACTTATGTTTTAAAGCGTGAATCCTTAGGTAATTATTAGAAAAAAGCTAAAATAAACCTTTGTCCTAAATGCCTTAACTTTTGAAATACAGGGTATTAAAAAAAAACAAGCTTTCTTACCACTTTTTATCTTAAAAGTAAAGCCATTGGAGAGTTTTTTAAACTTTTCTTCTTAAATCACCTAAGTATTTACATTCTAGAAGATTAGCATCTAATTTTAAACCCTGTGTAGCGTAAACCTAAGCATAGAGGAACTATTTTTTTTTTAATTCAGATATCTCAAAAACAGCTGCCCAAATTCACTTTTACCAAGTCTACCCTTTTTATGTAAAATATGTTAAAAAATAAGAATTTCTATCTAAAAGTTACAGAGTGGCATAAAAAAGTGTTTTCGTTTTTAATTTGTGCAATTTTTGCCATTATAAAAAATTACTTAAAACCGGAATACATTTTTTATAGCCTGTATCTCCGGAATTATCCACTTTTGGTCTAAGGTAGTAAGATGGGTTACATCTTCCTATTTTAGCTTTAGGAATTCGTTGAATAATTTTTTTTCGCACATTTTAGAGATACCCTGTATAATTTATTCTTACTAGTCAGATTTTGACCTCAATGGAATTTCGCATCTTTTATGATAAAAGACGAGATACTGCATCCAGTTTTTATTTCTTTTTTATGTTCTTGAGGCTCAATGTACAGGGTGTCCCATTTTGGGAGCAAGTTTGGGGTATAGGTTAGAATTAATGACCGCGAAATATAAGCTTACAAACTAAGATGGCTAAGAAGGCTATAATGGCTTTATTAATATCTTCTTTTGTTTCTCAAATAAGTAAGTCAGGTTCGCAAGAACCACAAGGTTCCGTCTTTAATAATAACTGCGTTACCCTGCAATTGCAACCGAAATGGAACACCCTGTACAGGATCATTTTTGGGTTTATATTAACAGTGGTGAAATGGTACGGGTTTCGTACTTTTGAACCCATAATAAACCACTTACATAAATGTATTATTAATCGCTAAAGAGAAAGTATACACTTGACAATGGCATTGAATTTCTGCATATTTGCCTTTTTAATAACGCAATTAAATTATGTATGTATCTGGTCTTACAGTTTACTTGGTTTATGTGTATGACTATTATTGGCTATTGCAAATTTTATGTTGGTTTGTTTTAAAATAATAGCACAATAAATATAAAATGGCAACTACGCAGAAAAACCCATTTAGATTAAGTCTCTTAAAAATTATAATTGTAAACTAAATTAATTATAGTTATTTTCTTATTTTGCGACTGGCTGTATGGCTAAAGCCAAAAAAATATATATACAGGATGTCTCTAAAAGGGTGGGAAAAATGCTACCACGAATGGCCGACGCTAAAATATGAAGATTTGACCCAATTTACCTTTATTCAAAAGTTTGGATGGATGATTTCGAAGATATAGGTCAAAAATTTATTGTGATCAGGAAAACTTTGGGATATCCTGAATGGATATCCCCAGGCAATTTATAAGTCATCCTTAAATGAGATATCCAATATTTGATAACCTAAGGATCTCTTTATGAGAAAATCCACTGGAAATCCTGGTTGGAAGTCACTGCACCAGCATCCATATGTATCCTAATATAGGATATCCCATTTCTGGCCTGTCAGGGATATCCCAATGCGATATTTAAGTTATTCTTCTGGGATTATTGTTGATTATTTTATTAATAATATGAGCATAATTACAATGTTTGGCTAAAAAGGTTTTTAACGGGTAAGAAATTAAAATCTGCTATTAATTTCATTGTAAACTTTTGATGGCGTCACCCCTGCAGTATCTTACACAAATTAAAACTGAAATTACTTTTTTAAGCCACTCTGTATGTATTTTTTTAACAAAAATTCTTATTCATATTTTACTCAAAGAAGGTATACGTGGTAAAAATTGATTTAAGCCGTCATGTATGTACCTCATACCAAGAAAACTATCAAACCCTCTAATCACAAACCTTGGTTCACTAAAACATGTGACAAAGCTAGAATTTTAAAAGTTCAGGCTCACAAGAAGTTTCTACAGGATCCTAGTCCAGAAAACCGACAGGCCAGCATTGAAGCAAGAAACCACTACCACCAAAAATCTCAGAAACCAAAGACTCCTTTGATAACCGTATAAAAAACAAAGTACCGTAAAGTAGGGTGTCTTCGGACACCGGGGGCTACTTCGGACATTTGATTTTGCTCGCATATCATCGGCCATAATCGACTACCCGGTTCGTAAAAACAATATCAGCGTACTATATTAGCGTATAATCAGCGACCCATTGTTACTAAACGGGCAGTCGATTATGGCCGATGATATGCGAGCAAAACCAAATGTCCGAAATCGCCCCCGCTGTCCGAAGACACCTTACTTTACGGCACTTTCTTGCTCAAATGGCAGCAAATCCTTCTGGTTCTTTGCCAAAAACATCAGTAGAAATTTCTGTACCAGTTCTTTTCCACCATTAACTTTGGAAGATGAAATTATTTCTACATCTAAAAGAAAGGCCGAACTATTTGCTAAACAATTTGCTGCCAATTCAACCCTTCATCCAATTGTCAATCATCCAATTCCAACTATTCCCCCAGTTCCTCACAAAATGCCCAATATTATTTTTAAGGTAAAACACATTAAGCGTGTCCTTTCTTCTCTTAACACCAAAAAATCGTCTGGGCTAGATGGAATATCAGCAATCGTTTTAAAAAAATGTGCTCCTGAACTTGCACCTATTTTAACCAGGCTCTTTCGAATTTCTTATGACACGGGTATTTTTCCAGACAGCTGGAGAGCTGCACGTGTCCAGCCTATTCCCAAGAAAGGATCTAAATCTCTTCCATCCAACTATAGACCCATTTTACTCTTCTCAATGCTTTGTAAAGTAATGGAGAAATCCATTAACTCGCAAGTTCTTAGGTATTTAGAAAAACATAAAATTTTACATGACAGGCAATACGGATTTCGTCACAAGAGATCTACAGCAGATCTTCTTTCCTTCGTTTTACACAACTGGAGACTCTTGAGTTTTTAGGTAAGTCCCAGATCGTTGCTCTTAATATATCTAAAGCTTTCGACCAATCTGGCATGACGCACTTCTTAATAAACTTCCCTCCTACGGTCTTCCAACTAAACTCTGCTCTTAGCTCTCCAGTTATCTTACTAATCGACGTATATCAGTTATTGTTGATGGCCACTCTTCAAGCTTTCACGAAATTAATGCTGGAGTGCCTCAGGGTTCAGTACTAGCACCAACTTTGTTTCTTCTTCACATTAACGACCTTCTTTCTTCCACAACCAATCCCATTTATAGTTATGCTGACGATAGTACCCTTCACTCCACTTTCCAGGTTTCCAAACCAATCTCTCAACCCGACTTGGAAAGCAAACGCAGGGCGATGCAGATATCTCTTTCACAGGATCTCAATTTGATATTGGATTGGGGCGCCAAAAATCTGGTTCAATTTAATGCATCCAAATCACAATCATGTTTCTTGTCGCGAAAAAATCATCAAACACACACCCTTTGCTTATGAGTGGCCAGGTTTTGCAGAGCGGGGGCACATTTAACCTTGTGGACGTCACATTTGAGAATAACCTTAACTGGCATAAACACATTGTATCTATAGCCACCGCGGCTTCAAAAAGCATGGATTTCTTTTCCGAGCCAAAAAGTATTTTTCTGCTTCCAATTTATACACTTTGTATGCGTCCCAAATTCGACCCTCTCTGGAATATTGTTCTCATGTCTGAGGAATGGCATTCCCTACAACCCTCAGCATTCTTAATGCCATTCAAAGAAGGGCTGTTCGTCTTATTAATGATCCTTTACTTACTCAAAGACTTCCTTCTCTTGCCCATCGTCGACCTGTGGGAGATCTAGCGCTCTTCTATATTTACGGCTTCTGCTCCGACGAATTATCCAGTATAGTCCCTCCCCTTGCAGCTCCTAACAGAGAAACTCGTGGTGCCGCACATATGCATCCCTATACTTACGGTCCAATTGGACAGGCTCCGAACTTTCCATTTCGTTCGTTTTTTTATCCCTAGAGTTTCTAGACTGTGGAACCTACTGCCAGCGGAGGTCTTTTCTTCCCCCAAATCTTCAAGCTTTTAAGTCCCGTGTTAACAAACTTCCTCTTACCATGCTTAAGACACCCACGGTACATTAGTATTTAGGCTTTCAGCCTTCGTGGATTGTCCAAAGATAAAAAAAAATTTGAGTGTTTTAGAATAAGATGATAATCTATAAGAATGTAAATTCTAAGGTGATTTTAAAAAGGAAAGGTTGAATAAACCTAAATGGCCTAACTTTTAAGGTACAGGTTGGTAAAGTTTTTAAAAAATAAGCTTTTCTTCCTCTGAAAACCCTTTGTAGCCGTTTATTGTTACAATACATCTATAATTAACAAAATTATTTATAAAAAACTAAACCAGAATAAATTTTTGACACCCTGTTTCTCCGACATAATCCACTTTTAGACTAAGGTAATATATGTTAGATCGTCATATTTAAGCATCAATAATTTGTGGTAGCATTTTTTCGCTCCTTTTAGAGATCACCTGTATTTTTTTTTGGTATCGAAAGTATTTTAGATTTTAAAGTATGATTATTCCTTTTGAAAAAAATGTATAGTATAATGGATTAATAAAAAGTATCTGCTGCAATTTTTAAATGGCCTTAAAACCGCTAAAGCTGCGATTATAAAATTTGGGAAGCTTTTTGAGCATGCGAAATTAAATAGTAATATAGGGGTTTTGGGGTATGCGAATTTGAACAATGATATAGTGTCGAACAGATATTTTCAAAAAACATCTTAAATTCAAATCTAAAAGTACATAGCTTGCTTACCGTAGAAAGAAAGTTTAAAGTACCCAATAGTTCTAACTGGGGGAAGGGGAGCACGTAGATATATAAGAAAGCAACTAGGTGGGAATGTAAAACAATATTACAGTTTTTGTTTGTGAAAACTTGGTTTTTGTTAATATTTTTATGGATTTTTCTTTTTGTTTTTGTTATATCAATAAACGTTGCATTTCCAGGTTTTTAGTTTACTGACGCGACGTTTTGTAAAAAGCATTTTCCATCTTTTCTTAAAATAAGAACAGTTTTATTACACACGGTAGGTTTTATTGTCAGGAACTACCTGTTTTTTGACATAGCAGGGCCGTACGCAGAAAAGGAAAAAAGGTCTTCACGTATAAAACCAACCAGAAGAAAATGAGACGCACCACTTATTACAAAGAGACAAATAATTCGACATAGGCCCATTACATAATGTTGAAATACAGATACTAAAAAGTACTGCTAGTATTTAAACAAAAGAATATATGTTTACTTAGGTATTAACAATGTTTTTACACTACATATCTACCTGGGTAAACTTCCTGTTATATACCTATTTTAGACAATAGCTACATAATTAATTTAATATTTTTACTGCGCCTAAATGAATTTTTTAACTTTAAGATCTTTAATATTCTAAAATTATTATAATACATATTACTTACAAACTTACAATATATCTGTGCCCTTTTAAAATCTATTCATTAACTACAACGAAATAATGTTTTTTACTCTTAAAAAAAAATTAAAAAGTTTTTCGTCTTAAATTAGTCTAACTTCTTAATAAACTCTAAGTAGAGCAACTAACCATAAACTATTAAGAAGATACATTTGAATAAGTGTTTTTCTGAATGTTACTCAAAATATTACCTCAAGGAGTTATTATGTACCGGGTGTCAAATTATAAGTTTACACCCTTCTTAACTTTTTTGTACAAATTAAAAAAGTATTTTGTTTACCATGTTATTATTTCTTTAGGTACCTCCAAAAATTATTGATATTAAAAAAGCACGCTGCATCGTAATTAAAAAGATTTTTAAAACAGCTTTAATAAAATTCCATTAGATAACTCGGTCTATCTTTAATGGTTTTCGAAATAAGGGCATTTAAATCTAGAGTGTAATTATTGATTTTAAAACAGCAGAATAAACAAAAAAAATATATTTTTTAAATTTTGTACGATTTTTAAAATTTAAAAAATAAGATAAGGTATAATTTTATAACACTCCGGTATGTAACTAAAAACCTATTATAAAATTTTCTATAAAATCAAAATACCTGCTTCAAGTAAACCGAAAATAATGGATTCCTAAAACATCACTAACAATATTTTTAAGGGTAAAAACTGTATCTCTATCTGTCTGAACCACCACAACTTAGACACTGAACTAGTTGCGCCGTGTGATGTATAAGGTCAACTCTAACAATAATTAACTTTCGATTTACAAAAGACTAATGATTTTACTAATTACGCTTTTCTACCTCCAAGAAACTGTCATTTTGCATATTTGCAATATTTATCGTGAAAACCCTGAAAATATTTCATAATATATTTTTTTCCTATAAATAAATCACATTAATTTTTTATTTTTAGTGATATTCTAAAGTGTTGCTTCAGATACTACAAAATGATTATTTTCCTTTTTTCTAAATATACAAAGGCCGAGAAACGAAAATAGGTAATTTTTTTATACTAAGAGACCCATCTAATTTTTTTGTACTTTTTATTTAATTTCTTAAAAGTTTTGCCTTATACACTTATGGACAAAAATATCGCATATGCTCGATTTTCTCCATAAGCTTCAATACAAAAGCGCTTTATTTTTAATGGATATATCTCTTTTAGTAAGTAGGTTATTAAGACCAAAAAAGAACATGTTTAAAAAGGTGAAGCTGTAACTTTGGCGTAACTGTTGTTATTTATTTTTAAAGATACATTATACAGGGTGATTAAAAGTTTTGGCAAAAATAAATCATTTTAAATCGCCCAGTGTGATGTGCTGTTGAAAGGCAGTAATCTTATTTGCGAATAAATTATATTCTTACTTATTTCTGATGTTTTATCATCATTACTCATTACTCTTATTTAACAGCAAATCATACAGAAAGATTAAAAATTATTTTTTTTTAAACTTTTAATCACTCTGTAAGATATATTGTTAACAGTATATAACAACGGTTTCGCCAAAGTCCTAGCTTTACATTTATTTAACATTTTGTTTTTTATTTGTCTTGATAACCTAATTATTAAAAGAGATATGCATACAGTCAGTCAAAAAGTCTCCATACACTAGTCTTTTTAAAAAATGTTTTTATGTGTGCTTCTTAATTTATGTTTGTTAGCAAAAATATTATAAGTAAATATCGGCAGTCCCTTTGGGAGTTATAAAAACAAAACTGAAGTATTTTATAACACGTTATTTAAACAATGAAAAATTAAATAGTATTATTAACAAAAATACCGTCAAAAAGTCTCCATACAGTAGTATTTTTTATTATAAAATTATTTAATACTTCAGGTCTAGTTTACTAGTTTCTATAACTTCTAAAGGACTGCCAATATTTACTTATAATATTTTTGATAATAAACATAAATTAAGAAGCACACATGAAAACATTTTTTAAAACTGTAAATTAAAGCATTTTTGTATTGAAGTTATGGAAAAAATCGAGCATATGCGATATTATTGTCCATAAGTGTATTATAAGTATAAATTTACCTTTTATTTTTGTATTATCACAACTTGAAAATTTGTTCCGATTTAACCAAAAACACCATCAACTCTCTTATTTCTATATCCCAATTATTTATAAAAATCCCTTTCGAAAAATATATCACAACATATAGTGCTTATTTCCAAGATGGCAGCCAAAATTTACCTTCAAAGAAAACCAAGTTCGGACATTGGGCAATATCAAAGACAATTGTAGTTTCACTATAGACTCCCAGAACAATGCTAAGTTTTTGGTCATCAGTTTGGACGCTGGCTTGGCCGAATTTATGAAGCGGCAAATTATACGTATTGTTTACGTGTGTACTCGATGGATACCCGCTTTATAAATTTCACGAAGCGAGCGTCCAAGCTGATGACCAAAAATTTATCATTGTTCTGGGTGTCTATAGTGAAACTATAATTCTTTGGCAATATATAAAAAGAAGCAAATGCTTTTGCTTATAAGTAAAGGGTATAGATGATTAACTTCAAACGTATGAACAAAGTCGAACATTTGCTTACAATTGCAAGTATTTACTTATAGAAAAATCACGAAAATTGATGCTGCTATTTAGAAGCATCACATTTCTATAAGTAAATACTCTTACTTGTAAGCAAATGCTTGACTTTATTTTTAAGTTTTAAGTAAATCTTTAAGCAAAAGCATTTGTATTTTTTTTTATTCATATGGCCCAATATATCTCCACTTTAAATATGCATATTTGCTTAGTAGGCTGTGGAAATTAAAAAAATGACCCATTTACTTCCACAGTAATGATACAATACATCCTACTTTCTTTAATAACATAAACCTTATAATATAAGTTTATAATGTATTTAATAAGAGACACTCTAACATTTTATGATTATTTTAATTAAATAAATATTTTATAGGTATTTAAATTTGTCATTAAAATATTGTTTGTATGCGTAAGTTTTAAAACCTCTTTAAAAAGCCTCATTATTGGTGATACAATAAACAGGGTATAATTTTAAAAATCTTACTTTTTATTTTACCTGGTTTATTAGAGTGGGCCAAAAAATCGACTTTTTATCTATATCGAAAATATTGTTGAAGGTGGCAAAACAATATCGTGAAGGTTTGAACCCTTAATATTAATATTAGTAGGTCTATTGTCTTTAATTTTTATTTTTTATTTGTACTTTCATTTTTGCTTCAAAGCTGCCTAACTGTTAAGGTAATCTGCACATATATTTTAAGTAAATTAAATTGCCTACAAAAAATGTTCCTCCGAAAATTTTCTTTAGGCGAGCTGTTTCCAAATTAAAGTTTTAGACATTCATATATTTTTTAGATTTTTACTTTTTATTTTTGAAATTTTGTGGCCAAAAAAATATAGAGAAACCAACAACATGGCTTCTTAAAGGGAAATCAGTGCTCTACAAAAAGGCCTCTTAACGTTTTTACATAAAATCACTCTTTCCAAAGTAATACGACGTTGACATTACCTATTGATTCAACTTCAACGTCGAATTATTTTTAAAGGAGTGAATTTATTAAAAAATGGTTAAACCTTTTTTGTAGCGCATCCAACTTTCTTTTAAATCATGTATTAAATTTTATTTAAATATTGATATTTGTAATAGTAACAAACATTTAAAATCAAGAAGAAAAATTTTTAAAAATAGTTCAATATTCCAAACCCGATTACATGGAAATGGCTTATTAGACGATAATTTGCGAAGGGTGGGAAATGTACATTTCTTTAAAAATGTGTGTTGATAAAATTTTTTAGATCAACAATTTGCGAGTTTTGCAAGAAAAAAGATTGTTGTCGAAAAGCTCTAAATAGCTCTTCATATCCCCATCTAATTGTCATAAATGATCACTAAGTTAAAGTGACCACACATCCCGATTTTGGCGGGACAGTCCCGCTTTTTCAAGGAATGTCCCGCGTCCCTACGATTTTAGAAAAAGTCCCGATTTTTTGAAAAAGTTTCGACTTGTGGTTGGACTGCATGTAAAAGGTACATCTAATTTCTTTTGTCCCGATTTGTAATTTTGAAAATGTTGTCACTTTACACTAAGTGTGATGAATTGGTCATCCTTACACCAACTTTTACAGCGTGTTTAAAATATCAGGGTCATAGAAAACATTTTAGCGCCTTAAATTAATTATATATGGCTTAATCAAAAAGGGTGCAATTGGTCTCAAAATGGTCAAGATTGGTCAGTATGATTAATTAATTGGTCAGAAAGATTAAAGCAGTTTTGTACTAAATTATTAAAAGAGGTGCTACCTTTTTATGTAACAAGTAATAATTTTGAAACAACTTTTCTAGAGTCTATTTTACCTGACCAATTATTGCAACGCATTGACCAATCATGACCAATTCATATCGCGTAGAATGAGCTTTCAACTTCAGTAGCGTGAAGCGACCTTTTAATGTTAATGTTAAGGTGCTAAATATATTTATGTAGCAGATAGTGACCTTGAAAAAGTCTTTATATTTATTCCAGTATCTTTGACCAAATATTAAATACCTATGACCCATTCATTAATTGTTACTAGCTTTAAGAATTTGTTTTTTGAATCTAAAATTTTTAATTTTGGACCGCAAACTAAATTTGATTGCCCTTAAATGTCTTCATTTAATACAAAACTTCTTTAATCTGGCGCACCAATTATTTAATCATACTGCCCAATGTTGACCATTTTGAGACCAATTGCATATTTTTTGATTAAGTCATGTATATTTTCACTTAGTGACCATTTATGACCATTTTGGAGATGTTTTTAAACCTGAAATTTTACATTTTGGGCCGCTAAACAGATGGGGCTTCTCTTAATATTATTATATTAAGGACTCAAATATTTACGATATTTTTTTGTCACCTTGAACAAGATTTTCGATATATTTTTCGAAAAAAAGTGGCTTAGTTTATTGAATATTTCTATGTAGCTTAAGAGATGGCGAAAATCCACTTTATAATTAGGAAACTAAAACCCAACATAACGGATTTTTATTTATTTTGTACCATTAAAACCCCGTATACAGGTTGGTCCAATTGCCCGGAAAAGTAGAATAATTCTGTTCTTTAACGAGATTAAACAAAAAGCTTTATATAAAAGTTGAAGGGTTTTTAAACGTACATGTCTTAAAAATACTTTAATGTATACAGAGTGTACCATTAGATATTTTGGGTTCTGGCAAAATTCTTAACAAGTATTTTTTGATAAAGAAGTACTTTGATATTTTAACCACACCCAATATATTTGTCAGTATTCATAAAATTTTATCTTTTCTCTTTAAAAAATGTTATATAAGATATGATTATTTCCAGAAATAAAGTATTTATGTACCTCTAAAAAATACTGCCTGAAGACTAAGAATATTATTTTTCAATAAAAATTTACTATATCTAACGTTACAAAATATGCGACAACAAAGGTATGGGACAATTTTTTGCAGGTCGATAATGCGTTCCTTTTGGTAGTAGCTTATGTTACTTTTTCTTAAAGGGGAAAGATACAATTTTAAAAATATTAACAAATATACTAGGTGTTTCATTGCGAACAGCGAAGTTTTCTTTTATCAAAAAATTACTTTTTTGTTTCATTAATTATTCAATACTCTTAAATATCTTAAATACCTTACATTTTTGATATAAGAATCGCCAAAGAAACTTACTTTATTTTTATTTCTTAAATCTTAAAATGACCCAATACCCAAAGTGTTCCATTTTAAAAATTGAGATTTAGCCTTTTAAATGTTGAGATTTTGGCCGAGCTCTAAGAAATATCCAGTGGGAGATCTAGTGAATTTGTTTTGTTTTTTACGAAAGTTTTAGAGAATTATAAATGGTTGGCAACATCGCTACAAGTGCTAAAATAAAATAGGGTACTCTTTGCCACATTTTATGTTGAATTCAATTTTGTAAACAAAAATGGTGGCTACAATTTTAAAAAAAATAGTTTTTTGGATATTTTTTTTTTTGGAATACTCATGCTAAAAAATAATGATAATTTTGTCACACCTCTTTAATAAGCAACAGAATTATTGGACGTTCTCGGACAATTGGGCCACCCTGTATGTTAAAATTCTTCACCCTGTACAATCAATAAAACAAATATTTAATTAAATTTCTTTTGTATAGTTCTTGTTTTGCTGGTAAACGACATTCCTTAATGGTTCATACGTGATTTTTCCTGCCGAAAATGCCAACAATTAATCAAAAGTTTCTTCGGCATTGACGGGTGTCCCCGACGACCGCAAATGATTCAAATTTTTTGTAGAGTAATTATTGATTGGAAGGAGGTACTTGTTAAAGCATAATGGTTCTCAGTCTGTAATTTAAAAACTCATAAATTGGCAGTACCTTGCCCTACTCGTTGTTACATAACATTACGTAGTCGAAATTTATTTAAATTATTTTAAAAAATATACAGGTTGTCTTCGAAAGTTTTTAGGTGTATGTTTAGGAAACTATTTATTTATTACTTTCCAAAAAAATTCGTCTTAATAAAAACCCACTATCATGTCATGTACGAGTGTCTTTGAAAAGTAAAAACTTTTACTTTCACTACTTGACAGAATTCCGCTACGCGTCGTTCGATCAACTAAAGTCGCATGCGGAAAAGTAGCACTTTTAGTACTCGTTAGAAAATATACTATTTTTTATGTTTTTACAGTTGTTTATGACTGTCCCATAGTAAATTACATTACAAGTGTGCAGGGCCGTATTAACTGTTTGAGGCGCCCTAGGCTAGAATTCTCGGAGCGCCTATTTTCCACCAAAAAAAAAAGTCCTTCCCTCCGTTTTGCGTCTATTTCATTCCAAAGCACCTTATTCACAGAGAAATTCGTCACCAAAAATCTCCACCCGACCTAAACTTTTTAAAAACTCCCCTATCTGGCGCCTATTTTTTCTCATGGCGCCCTAGGCTATAGCCTAGTCAGCCTAATGGATAATATGGCACTGCAAGTGTGGAAACTGACAAATTTTACATGAGAGGAAATTTGTTGCACGAGGCGTCAGCCAAGTGCGCAGTGGTGGGCGCGGTTATAAATTGCTCTTGCCCAACCTGCTAATTGAGCAACAAAGGCAAAAATACCCTGTTTAAAAAAAAACATATTATTCTCATAAACCATTTATTTCATTTATATTAAAGTATCAGAATCACGAAATTCTAATAAATTAATCTATTGTCGTCATATTAAAAATTAACAGTATATTGTGGTATTTCATTAAAAACGATTTTAGTATAAAATTTAACTATAAAGTAAGATATCAAAATGTTGGAAAAATTTCTAATTTTCTCCCTCCAGTTATGTATATTTAAAATTTTAATTACGAAATGTATGTCATTTATTAAAGAAAATAGCATATATCACTAAAAGTTAGATAAATCAATTTTTAGTTTCCACAAAATTTTACTAAGCAAAAAATTTTCTTAAAACCCTATGTTTTATACCAAACATGCAAAAAAAAACAAATATTTAGATTTTTCTACAGCCGTCATGCTGGTGTAGCTTTACTTAAAAAATTGATTTTACACATAAAATGTTGATCATTAACAGCTCATTAATATCCCTCTGTTGAAAGAAAATTTATTAAATCGATGTTTCTCTGTGTAAAATGGGGTGTTTGCCTTTTTTAACACAAAAAATAAATAAAACTTTTAAACTAATAGAGATGTGTAAATATTCGTAAGATTTGATTGGAAACTGTAGCCACACTTTAAAGTAAACGATTTTTGTTACCCAATGTACGATGGCTGTAGTTTGTTGGGGGTTTTTGTTTTCAGTTTATAGGACATTAAAAAGAGCGCCCAAAATATGTCTACCAAATTTTGAAACAGCCTGTAGATATTTATATAACTTTAATAGTGCACTTGTACATTTTGCTGCCCAACCTTCAAATTTTTCTGCCGGGTATCACCCAATTAAAAAAAAGGCGCCGCCACTGCGAGTGTAACAAAGTAATTTTTACATAAGCACACTATTTTTCCTACAACCAAAATTTATTCACCAAAAACTAAATTTGGTTATCTTCACAGAAAAAATAAGAAATCAATTTAAAACTTTGCAACACTAGGGTGATATATGTATACTTCAAATTAGATACCCTTGGAAAATGATTACAAAAAAACGAAAAAAGGCCGCCTGCAATCTGACTATTTTACAGAAAAGCGCCGCTATCCTTTACAGCTCCCCGCAGATAGAGATACTTGCATCAAGCGGCATATCATAAAAGAAACTTAACAAAGGTGGCCGCGAAGACAAGCCTGCCGATTTAATTACTTAAAACTTCTTTGTGATTTTTTTTAAAGAGCACCAAATTTACAATTTAAAATTGTCTTTCTATACTATTTGACAATACTTTTATATTGGAATTTACCTACTTTGTAGCTTTGTAAAACTATCACTAGATTTTATTAAGTTCTTCACTTCAAAAATATTGCATGGCTTTTTCAATGTAATTCCAATTAACAGCCTGATGCAAATTTATTTTTAATATCAAAATGACAGCTATGACAGCTGTTTTTTGTTTTGGCTAACGTAAAGCATGTACACAATCTTTTAAAATGACATCATAACACACTAGTGTTGTAAAGAACTTTGCAACACTAGTGTGATGTAAGGCATTTTCTACGCGTAAAAACAGTGTGCTATATGCTATTTTTACATGTGGTCGTAGAAAAAATAAATAAATAAAAAATAGCTTTTAGTATATTTTCTTAGTTACTTGTTAATTTTTTTAACGCCAGTTTTACGATTAATATTTTTGGAAATATAACGACGTCTTTGAATATTTTAAAACCAGTCCTTTTTTGAAGCCGCCCAATACATGTAACAGAAATATTCTCTTAAAAATGTATTTTCGTACAAAGTAACACTTATTTTTTCTAAAGTAAATAATCAAAAACCCAGTTGTTGTACGTCCATAATTCAGATTATCTGATTAAATCAGTAAATTTACATAGTATTATTATAAAGATTACTCAAAACATTTTAGAATAATGATTCTAAATAATTAGTTTGCTATTTTTTTTTAACACCCTGTATATTATAATAGCGATTCTTATTAATACTTTTGTCATTTTATATGCGGGAAAAGTTTTACCGAAGATGTTTATTTAAAATAATTTAAAAAAACGGTTTTCACATTATACGAGTAGTTATTCTTTCCGTGGACGCACTGTAACTTTTATTTTTGTTAAAAATACTACATTTTTAATTAAAAAATGGTCCTATGTCAAGTGAAATAGAGCCTCTAAAACATAATTATATCTACGTCATTGATATCTTAAAAATAACATAAAAAAGGTAAATGTTTTCTAAAAGTTATAAAAAGAATGGTAAGGTAAAAGTTCTACCCAAGTTATTAAAATACGAGTAGTTATTCTTTCCGTGGACGCACTGTAACTTTTATTTTTGTTAAAAATACTACATTTTTAATTAAAAAATGGTCCTATGTCAAGTGAAATAGAGCCTCTAAAACATAATTATATCTACGTCATTGATATCTTAAAAATAACATAAAAAAAAGGTAAATGTTTTCTAAAAGTTATAAAAAGAATGGTAAGGTAAAAGTTTTACCCAAGTTATTAAAATCTTGTATTTTTAAAATATTAACTTACCCTTTAATTTTTTTCAAACAATTTTTTTAATACATAACTTTACTAAAACACAAAAGGACTTTAAACGATTAACTCTGATAATACCGTCTTGTAAGTTAATACGAGTTCTGCTTAATAAAACTTTCTTCGGGTACCTCGCTATTAATTGCACGTACGACCGTCAATACTCGAGAGTAAATAAATGACAGGTACCATTATCTTTGTAATATATATGTAGACAACTTATGAAAAATGGCATTGACCGCTAATACTTCATCAATTGTTCGAGAATCCGGCACATATTAGAATTTCTAATAATTTTGGAACAAGAATTCAGTATGCATTTAGGTCTAGAATTGCATTTAATATTTTTACAACTAAAAACAATGAACTAGAGAACTAGAAACCAATTTTAAGTCAGTATTTTTTATATACATGTAAGCAATCGCTTATTTAAGGGTGTTTTGCAAGTTAAACTTTTCAACCTAAAACTCATTTGAGTTGATGACTGCTATGAAATAATTCATGTTTTTTAATCTACAGATGCAAAAAAGATAAAATTCGTTAAAACATGGCATTTTGGTAAATAGCACAATATTGAACTATCTAGACCAAGAACTACAGACCCATAAACTTTTAGAGAAACATTTTTGTATTTGTATAACTTTTTTAGACTATTGTCAATTCAAACATAGGACATTTTTATTTCTTATTTTTTACATTTTATTTAGAAATTCTTTCTTTGTTAAAATTCGTTTATTGGTTCTAGAAATTTAAGACCATAGTTAAAAAAACTGCCTAGGCCAGAAATAAAATGGACTTTATGATAACAATTCTTTTGACAAGTCTACCACGAATATTGATACCGACATATATGGAAGCGGCGCTTTAACCCAGCCTGATAAATATTTCCAGTGGCGGACTGGGTGAACGCATCACGTTTACCACAATGTTTTACATGCAAATTTTAAACATTGTGCCAAAAATCGTAAGGGTTATAGTCACGAAATTGGCCTAGTCCGATACCCGAAACATGTGGTTAACTGTAACCCCTGCGATTTTTGGCACAATGTTTAAAAATTACGGACGGAGGTAAACGGGGCGCTTTTTTACCTGCACGCCTATAAGGTTACGTTTATATCATAGGCAAATGGGGCGCCAGCATCCGTCAATATATGTCTTTCTTGAAAAGCTTAAGGAATGTCAGATTGATACATACATTAAAATACAAAGTTTACATTTGACTGAGAAACTTAAAGATAAAAATGTTAGAGCTAAACTAGAATCACTGGAAAAACTTGTGAAAAAAACTAGGTTAAAAGAAATAAGTAGACTACATTTTGTAAAATGTTTTTCGTATTTGTCAAGTGTATAATATGTAAATATTTTTGATGCAATAAATGTTTCGTAATTAATAAAATTTTTAAAAATAGACCAACATTTTATTTAGATACCTTTACTTTAAAGAAAACATTTGCGCCCCCTTTACCTCTACGATTTTATAGACCCCAAGATCCCTGCGCCCCATTTACCTGTTCAATAAAACTTTAGTGAAGGCCTTGCGCCCCGTTTACCACCGCCGAAAATTACATATAAAACGTTGTGGTAAACTAGTTAACAAAAAAGTGACGCTTTCGACACCCGAGACATTTGACATTGACTGGCTGGGTTAAAGCGCCTCGCCGCTTTCATATTCATATGGCGGTATGAATATTTGTGGTAGACTCATGAAAAAAAACCCCTAAAAAATTAGTTTTCTGGTTAGGGGTCTTATCATGAAGTCCATTTCATTACTGGCCCTTTACTAAATTGTTTACATGGCCTACTGGAAAATTTTGCATGTGAGTTATGTAAATTGGGAGTTTTGCTATTTAAAATGACCATGACGAAAAATGGTTTTTATTTATTTACGCGAAAACCATCTATCAATTGAAAAATAGTCAAGAAAACAAATCTGTTCCAAATCAAATGGAAATTTTATTGAATATTTTTATTCTGAAAACAAGGAAGTAGCGTAACATTTTTTCTTAAAAAGTGTTTAACTTAAATCCTTCATGGACGACATTGGCTGAAAATTATTTTGTTTTGTTGTATGCCAAAAATTGACTTCTGATGCAAAAGCAGCATTGTTCAAAATTATTAAGAATATGTAAAAAGTTATTAAAAATAATAATAATAATAATAGTTTTTTACACCCCGTAGTTCAAAAACTAAGACGTTTAGGACTTAGATATGTTCACATGAAGTTTTTTTCTCTAATTTTCATTGTAGAATCACCCCTTAAAGTTTGTCGGTTGAGTAACTGGACTCCCTGTAGGTATGTGTACTAATTTTTTATTTACTTATTAACATAGAATGAAAGCAAAATCACTTGTGCAATGTGCATTTTGTTTTACATACTGATAACTAAATGGATATTCTAATTAAATTCATAAAATTATAATAATTTTTAACATCTATTATGTATTGTCCCTGTAATACATTTTACGAACTATTTTTATTGTACGATTTTTTTGAACGATATTTAATTGTATCGAAAATCGTATTGCACAGTATTGCATGCTACTAAGAGATTAAAAATAAAAAAAATAGTTAAATAGCTAATAATCGTTTATCTTTAGCCGTAATATTTTAATTTATCTTGAATTAATAAATTTATTTTTAATCAAGTTTTGTGACCAAATATGCGAACTACTTCTTAGCAAATCGTTTATGTTACATACATACATAATTTAAATTTAAATGATGAACCAATTGAAGGAGTGAGAAGCAAAAGGATCTAAGTAAAAAAATTTTTATTCCGTTATATTTGATTTTTAATCGACTTAAAAAAGAAGGAGGGTTTCAATTCGCCTGCATGTTTTTTTTTGTATGTTACGCAATTACTTCCCCAATTGTGGACCGATTTTAAAAGTTCTTTTTTACTTGATAGAGTGCACTTCCACGATAGTTTCATAAAAAACCAAGTGAGGATCGCTAGAAAGAAAGGTACTATAAAATAGGGCTGAGGCGTACGGTGGGGAGGGGGTAATGGGGGCTATTCCTTGCCCTTTCCCAGGAGGGGTGTAAAAGATTTGGCGGCGGAAGAGTAATATTGGCATTCTTCTGGGACTTTGCCCCTACCCCAGTAGGGAGATGTATATGAAAAATTAGTACCATTTCCTGTGTTCTTTTGCGATTTTAGACTGTTTTTGTATGTTTTAAAAGGTAAAGGCCTTTTTTGGTGTTCAAATTTTTCAGGGGTTAATTTTTTTCTTTTCCGCCACCCCCTTCCCCTCCCAAAAAATTATTACTGCGTACGGGCCTAAAATGGATCTGTTGTTTTCTCTCTGCCGTACGTTAATCGTGCGGCAAAGCTGCCTCTAGATTGATATATACTCAGATATCACACATCGGCAACGATGAGTTCATATAGTCCCGGGCCAGTAAAGAAATGGACTTCATGATGAAAACACTTGTAAAATCTTTTAGGGGGTTCCTTTTGACGAACCTACCATGAATATTAATACCGCCATCTATATAGAAGCGGCGCTCTCGTTTTTTTGTTTTGGGTGTCGGACTGGGCGAGCGTGTCACTTTTTTTGTCGGCCAAGTTTACCACAATGTTTTACATGAAACATTTAACATTAGAAGGCTGGGTTAAAGCATCGCTTCCATATATGGCGATATAAATATTCTTGGTAGACCGTCCGTCAAAAAGAACCCCTCTAAAAAGGTTTTAAAAGTATTCTTATTATGAAGGTTTATTTATTACAGGCCCGAAGACCATAAATTTTAATAGAAAGATCCGCCCCATTACAGTTTTGCATATTTTTCTCAGTCATATACAAAAAAATAATATCTTACTATTCGTAATTTAATAGCAAGAATTAAAAAAATTGTCGAAAGTTTAACGCTTTACAAAAAGATCACAACTTTGGGGTAAAATTATTATTTTTACCATAATCACTGAACTGAAAGAGCTACTGATAGTGTTTGCCGATTTATTAGTAATAAGAATAAATTAGAAAGCAAAAATCAACACTTAAATAAAATAAATAAAACTCACTAAAAAGTTAAAATAATGTATAAAAAAGAATGAAAAAAAAAAAGAAATTAGGTCGGGTAATAACATATGCGCTAAACTACTAAATATTAATAACTAAATAAGCAAAAGTTTTTAAACTTTAATGCCATATGTTATTACCCGACATTTGTTTTTATTTTTTATATACATTATTTTTTACCTTTAGTAAGTTTTATAAATTTTTTAAAAATCGGTTTATTTTGTTTTAAAGCATTTATCGTCAGTTTTCTTTTAAAAATCTGTACCGTACCGCAGAATATTACACAATTAAAAAATAAAGGACTACCTTGAAAAACGTGTAAAAACTATTTTTTATTACTTTTATTAGTTACCAAATGTTTGTAATGTAATATAACATATTTTCAATTTCAATATATTTTCATAATTTATAGGCAAACATCTGGTATTTTCTCGTAACAAAAATTTTCATTACTATGAAGCAATATTTTTTTATGTAGTATTTTAAATCTAATTTTGTAAAAAATTTGAATACAAGTTTGTGGTGTCATAAAGGAAAATTATCGTTTTCTTTTTGTAGCATATCAAACATTGAAGACAGCGGTTTGTGCATTAAAAAACAGGGGAGGCTAAAGTCATACAGACTATATAAACACAGAAAAGACTGGCCATTCTTTTGGGGTACCGCACATATTTAATGCAAAATACGTCATATTTGCATAAATACAAACAAAAATTGTGTATTGCCGCATTTATGATTAAATTTATGGGAAGGCTAAGGCTCCCTTGCCTCCTCTGACTAGCCGCCAGTGATTAAAGATAATATCTTTATATTCTGCATTGGTTTGGCGGATTCATTCAATTGATGGTAGTTATTTGGGTACACGCCAAAAAATAAATTAAAACTACCAAAGAACAAAAAAAATTAATACAAGTAAATAGAGAACTCAAAATCGACGTTTTGGTGGCAAGTTTGCCACCGTTGTCAAGATAAATTGAATAAAAAAAATAAATAAATAAACTATTATTTAGGTTTGATTAAAATTTTAAAGATTTTAGCGTTTTTTCGGAGATTCTAAAATTTTTGTTCAATAAGACATAAATGTAAAAGCCCCTTTAGATTAATGTTCCATTTCCATAATGTTTTTACTTTTTTAAATATAACTTTATTTTTATGATATTTTCTTAGAATGTTTAAAAATTAAACTTTCTTTGTATCATGTTAATAAATAAAAGGTTATAAGAGTTTAAAATTTTTTAGGATTAATCTAAAAAGCAAGATATTTTATAAGTAAAAAATAATGTAGAACGTTAATCTAAAGGGGCTTTTAAATTTTACCCTGATTGAACTTCAAAAAAGCAAAAACTTACTTTTGTTTTTTAAAGTGATCTAACTGTACTTAAATTTAGAAATAACGAAGATTTGACATTTTTTTGAAATTTAAGGGCAACAGTATGGTGACCTAGGGCAACATAAAATAATTTACGGCAGTTCATTTATTAATTCATATATATAATCTAATCTCTATACGGGGTAAGTTAAAAAAATCTTTTTTTTTAATAAAGGCTCTACTTATATGACAAAACTTTTATTTCTAAACAAATTTTTTAAGTAATATTTTTCTACAACTTTAATAATAAAGGTGGTTTTTGTTGTGCAATATTTGTGAATTTGCACCTACCTCGTATAAACTATGATTTAATTAAATTTTGATCAATGTTTTGTGAGTTTTGGTGTATGCAGAGACTTTTATCAAGAATACAATTTTTTGGAAAATAAAAATATAAAAGTTTTCCATATGGTTCAACATTTCGGGCGGTCACTGTATATATTCAATAATGGAAAAGCAGTAAGTTATAAAAAGCAAAATCTATTTCATAGAATTTCATAGATTTAAAAACAATAATCTAGAGAAAATATAGATATTGTTATTTTATAACATTAAAAAATTCCATTAACACAGGAATTCTATTTACAAAATTATTTGTAAATGAAACCAATTATACATAGGTAAAAATCTTCCTATCCATTAGCAAAATGCATATAATAGCCATAAACATATATTAAAAACTCATAAGAAATTTCACTTTTAAAAAAATAATTACCATGCGTTTGATAATAATGACCGAGTAAGGTGGAATGCCAAACTGCAAATTAGGCAATATTTTTTTTAACAGCCTTCATATAGGTTTTTTGATTTAACTTAAATTTTTGATCCTAAAAATGATTTTTGTTTAATTTCAATTTATACAAACTTTCGTCAGAACCTTATGGGTAAAAGCAAGGTGTAAGACATGCAAGTTGAATTTATTTAAGTACGTGAGAGGATGTTCAATACATCTTAAACAGCAGCATACTCCCAAAACTCTCTTAAACGACATGTGTCCAAAATTAAATTGCCATAAACGTCTTAAACATCATTTTCTTAAAATTTAAGAGTCATTAACGGCATTATTTGTCCAAAATTAGAGAGTTATAAACGTACAAGGTATTATTTCAAAATTAAATAGTCATGAATCATGAATGTCTTAAACGACATATTTGTCCAAAATTAAATAGTTATAAACGTCTTAGAAGTCATTTGTTCAAAAAATAAATGGTAATAAACGTCCTAAATAACATATTTGGCCAAAATTAAATTTTCATAAAGGTCTTGACATATTTGGCCAAGATTAAACAGTAATTATCAAAAAGTTTATAGGCAATGGGTGAAAAGGAGAATGTTTGACGCGTGTATTATCGCGCGTATTTAATTTTGATTTGGCTGAATGTGTATAAATAGATACTGATTTGGCCCTAAATAAAAAAATATATATACAGGGTGTCCCAATGTCCCAAAAAATAAGCATAAAATAAAAAATGTTTATTTGGATACACTCTTCTTATTAACAGTATTAATTTATGTACAGGGTGTATAAAAAACTCAATGTTTATTGTATATTTTAACAAATTTTGATTCTGTTATTAATTGTACATCCAAAATGTATAGCACACTATACGTCAATTATTGCTGGTTTTCACGATATCAACAATATGCTGATAAACTCATTAGCTAAAAAAAATCCTATGTTTGTTTTAATAATTATTTTTATATAATTCTGTCACTTTCGGATTGACAAATAATATAATAACATGTAATTAATACTCTTTTTGTAACAAGTTCTGATGGTTATGTCAGCAATTCAATTTCTTTAGACACATACATATTTTTCTACTTGCATTAAAAAAAAAAAAACAAAAATACGTCAGGTATGGCTAAAATAAACTAAAAAGCTTACCTACCTATTGAAACTTCTTTCAGTGAAAGGTAAATAATTTCATTTTATTATATTATTTGTCACTCTAAATGTAACAGAATTATATAAAAAAATTAAAACCTAAACATTATTTTTTTCTTCACTTTTAATCGCTAATAAGCATATCTAACCGGCAAATATTGACGTATAGTGTGCTATACATTTTATACGTAAAATTTAAAACAAAATCAAAAATTGTTAAATCATACATTCCATTTAAAAAAACCTACTTGGTAATAAAATTTCTGTTTTTGGGACACCCTGTATATAATCTGGTACTGCCAATAAAAATAGTGTATCCAAATAAATATTTATATTTTAAGTTTATTTTTGTATTTGATACAGGGGCGAAGTTATTTCGTGTTATATATATATATATATATATATATATATATATATATATATATATATATATATATATATATATGAATACACCAAATATTTATTTAACGCACAAGTAATTTTATCGTAAAATATAAGTACTAGTACAGGAAATGAAGCTCTAAAAGAGGTAAAACCTGGCAATTCTTTGCTTCTGCATGGATTTACTTGAAATTTTAACCGAAGGTAGGGAATAGACCAAGGATCAAAACGTATATTGAACCGAAGGGCAAAGCAAAATTCTAGGTTTTAAAAAGACAAATAACATTATCTTGTTATAATTTTTTACGACTCAATACAAACTGAGATACGGAGTGTTAATTGTTAGCTTTTTTCGTCAAATCCACATTACATTCAAAGTCAAATTACGGGAAAATTCGGCATTTTTCGAGAAAAATTTATTAAATATTTTTGAAAGTACATAATCAGACTTTTCTTTAAAATAAAGAAGACATTTTAGCTTAAAAATTGAGTAAGTTATGACAAAAATAAGGTCAGTAACTAATTTATTCTACGAAAAAATCAATAAAACAAACCCTTAACTACCCCCTAATTAAAGTTAACCATTAATCTTTTACAATTCTCCTAATTTAAGTATTGGTATGGATGTCTAAGAAGTTTTAGCAATTTAAAACGTCTAATTTCAAAAATATTTTTAGATTTTTATGCTGCGAGTGGCCTATTCGATTTTTTTAAAGAAAAATTAATTGGTTCTTTTAACGTATCTTCTTTTAATATTAAGAAAGTTTTTTAAAAATGTTTTTCTGAGGTTTTTTAGGGGCTACAAGGCTCTGTAAGTAAAATTCCTTAAGATCCTCGGGCTTTTAAATGGGGTGAGTTTAAAGGGCTCGAAAAGGGTGCTGCTCGTTCGTAAATAGAGGGTTTTAAAGGACTACATCTCGCCAAATATCCACTGTACAGAAAATATACTCACAGAAAAATTTTAGTCAATAAAAAACCTACAATTTAAATTGTCATCATTTTTTCTTATCTCCAGTATTTTCGGAGTTATTTAGAAATAAAGGGTAAAAAATATGAAATTGTAAATAATCATTTTTACTTTAATCTTAAATTTTCCTAAAATTTAGCATTTAAAATTGGTCACACTTTTTGTAGAAAAAATTAAATACTGACTTTATTTATATAATAACTCACTTAATTTTTTTGCTAGAAAGTTCTTTTTTAAAAAAAAAAGGCCTTATTAGGTACTTTAAAAATATTTTATAAGTTTTCTTTATAATATGGAGCATTTTCCAGTAATTTAACTTTAAATCTATAAAATTTTTCATTTAAGAAAAGAAACTAACCATTAACACGTTGTATCTTTGTTCGTATTGGTCGTATAAAAATTACAATAAAACAATTTTGCTTTCTACAGTTTTTTTATTAAAATGCATAGGTTTTGAGTTATTCGCGAAAACCCCATTAAAAACTTCGTTTTTTAGTCAAAAAATTATTACTTTTAATCGCAAATAACTTAAAAGTATAAGTTTTACGAAAAAAACATAAAGAACATTTTTGCTTAAAATAACTTTTTCAATCGATTTCTGTTATTAAATTGTAATAAAAAAAATCACCCCCTGGGGAGTGACAACCACCCTGAAGGTTTTGGCGCCCTTCGGTTCGATGTAAATTTTGTACCTTGGGTTATTTCTTATCTTCTTTCTGTTAAAATTTCACCTCGATTCATGCAGAACCAAAAAATTGCCAGGTGAAATGCTTCATTTCCTGTACTATACTATTGGACATTTAAAACAAATAGAGAAAAATATATGGATTGTTATTTATAACAGTCAAAAAATTCTATAAACACAGGAATGACATTTACAATATTAATTGTAAGTAAAATCAATTATACATAAATAAATATCTTTTTATCCAATAGCAAAATGCATATAACAGCATTAAACATATATTAAAAACACATTATTTTACTTTTTAAAAAATTAATTAACATGCATTTAATAATAATCACCGTACAAGCTTGGAATGCAAAACTGCAAATTAGGCAATAATTTTTTTAAAACATTGTTAGGAACTATAAGTTTTTTATTTTAAAGCAATTTTTTTACTCTTCTTTTTTGTAATTTTAATTTATACAAACTTTCGTCAAAACCGGTAAAAGCAGAGTGTACGACATGCAGGTTAAAGTTGTTTGAGTATGCGAGAGACTGTTTGAGACGTATCATACTTCTTACACCCCAAAACTGTCAAACGACATTTTTTCAAATTTAAATAGGCATAAACCTCTTAAACGTTATTTGTTAAAAATTAAAATGTCATAAACGCCTTTAACATCAGTTTTTTAAATTTTAATAGTCATATAAACGGCATCAGGGCGATTCCTGGCTGGGGTGCAGCTAGTGCACTCTTGTCTTATTTGCAGGGCGACAAAAATAAAGGGCGGACATTTTTTAAATGAACGGCGGCATTTAGAATATAGAGTCCTTGAATTTGAAAAGAGTGGATTTTTAGGGGGTAATGTATTGTGAAGGTGGGACAAAAAAACAATGTGGTATACTTCAATAAGGGTAATGTATTTTGAACGTGGGATTTTTTTGCTCCTCAAAAACTTTTATACCTCAATTTAGGGCGCAACTCACCCTAGGAACAGCCCTGAACGCCTTTCTGAGGGGTGGGGGCATATCAACATTAAATGCCCATATTTGCAATTTGGTGTGTTATTAGTTAAATTCCTAATTTAATTACAATGGATGTGGCATAAAGGGGGGCCATGGCCCCCATGCCCCCCACCTTATGACCGCCCCTGCCTGAACGGCATTATTTTTTCAAAATTAAATAGTCATAAATGTCCTATATTTGGTGTATTCCTTTTAATTTGTAGAACCGTTCTTTATCAGAACCGATTAAAACAGCTTCAAAAAAACACCAAAAATGGGATTTGCCCATTGACACGACATTTATAAGATTTGACAGATTTGTTGTTTTTTCTTTGGTTTTTGTTTTAGTCATCCGAGGTTTATATTAATTTTTTCGGGATAATTAATTAAACACAATAAATTATTACAAATATTTTTTAAATATAACCAACTATATTTACTATTTGCCCTTTGGCAACTTCGTGCACCTCCTTGGATGATGGTGCATGATAAGCAAGGGGAGAGGTAATAGAACGGTTCTGCAGAACAATTTCATTATAAAAGATACCGCTCAAACAAAATTTTGATTAAATTTAATCTTACAGATTTTAATTATCTTCTGGTCCAGTTGTAGCTCTTTTTATCAAGATTATTATTCATTATAAGGATTGCAAAAGGTTTTATAGAATTAGGTGTTATACAGGATACAGGAAAGAGCCAAATGTTGTATTTTGACCAAATTTTTACACCCTGTGGAATAATTTATCGTTACAATTTCTTTACCAGAGTCTTGAATTTTAAAGCCTCATCTTTTCCTAACATTCCTTTTTTTTGATTTATATCCGTATCTCTATTTTAAAACAAAGTCCACATTTAAAAGTTTTATTAATAATAATAAATAAAAATATTGTTTTTTAAGTTGGTTTCGTAGTTTCCAAATCGGTAATCAAATTTTTGCCTCTTAAGATATACAGGTTACGTCAAAAAGTAAAATTTAAAAAAAAGTCACCCTTTATATTATATAACCAGTAAAAAGATCTTTTAAAGAACTTAAAAAAATACATCATTTTTCATAGTTATCTTTATTGCTTTCGAAAATAAAACCATCTAAATCTTAAATTTCCCCTATATGTTTGCAATATAGCGTATATTAGGACATTAATAATTAAATTTCATTTTTTTTCTCAAAATTTGGATTTCCTTTTAGAATAGATATTAATATAATTTAAAAAAATTATGTTTAAAGAGATGGGGCTTTAAAATCCAATACACTGGTAAAATATTGTGACAATAAATTATTTTACAAGGTGTTCGAGCATTTGTGCAAAATGCAACATTTGGCTCTACCGTGTGTATAACACCTAATCCTAGAAAACATTTTGCAATTGCCATATTAAATATTAATCTTAATGAAAGATGCTAAAACTGGAGCAAAAAATCATTAAAATCTGTCAACTGACCAAACAGTTATTTAGGATTAAAATTAAACAAAATTTTGCCTGTCCGGTTTTTCTTTGACCAGGAGTGTAGTTTTGGCAGTAATTTCTTACTAAACCTAATTAGCGGGAAGAAAGTTAAGTTAACGTTGCTCTAGTATTCTTAGAGGCTTTCAATACGTTTATTATTAAAGACCCTTCGAAATATGTTATTCTTAGCGTACTAATAAAGAGTTAGGTTCTTGTTTACACCCTGCAAAATGAAATATTTAAACAACAGTCCTATCTTAAATTCTAAAAGTTGCCCAGGCATTTTTTTGTTTGAAATGTATTAAAAAATAAATACTGCATATTTTATTTAATTAAAAACAAGTTTTATTAGTATAACAAAATTTTGAACACACATCACTTTTATAAATCTTATTTTAAAATTTAACCCTACACTACACTTTGTATCCACGTCTCAACTGTAGTTTTGTACTTCGCAAGCCATTTAATATTGTTTTGGACATTTTCAAGGGCTGTTAAGCGTGACGACGCCCCAGCGCCAGCTTCTGGGTATTTTGCGAAGAATTCATCCATCTGTAAAAAAAAGTCATTTTTTGTATCCAAAATATTAATGAGTCATAGTCAGACTGGTATAAATTATTGATTTCAGTGTGATGGTTTAAGTTAAACCACACATGGATTCATCGGGCCAAAGCATAGAAAAAACATAAATTGCCGTACGGTAAAAAAAATGTCTTCTATTTGTCAAATGACTCACTTTAATAAATTGTGAGCCAAGTCAAAGAAGATATTTAGGTTGTATATTTTAAAAACGGATACAAAAAATCAAGTCACTTTGATGGTCTCATATAACTCTACTAACAGCTTAAAAAAAAAGAGAAGGAAAATAGGCCATTATAATAGGCTTGCATATTATTTGTTAGAATTATTCTCTCCGAAACATGTATTCTAAACAAGAAATTTAAATTTTGCAGGAATTTTAATTTTACCGCAACGTAGTCACCGTACTAAAGCAGGACGTGTAACTTTACTTACTGTATAAAAAGAGAAGAAAAATATTTTTTTTATAGGCTTGCATAACGTTTAAAATAGCAGTCTTTTCGAAATATGTATACTTGTATACTAAAAAAAGAATTTTGCAGGAATTTTCATTTTACCGCACTAGTGTGGTAAAGTGGTACTTACCGCACTAAAAATGCGAAACCGGAGAGTTTAAGAGCGCTGCCTTTGATCTCTATGGTAGCATAAAAATATTATTTATAAATCAAGCGTCTGCAATATACGTGAGCAAAAAAGCCCAGTCGCTGCCGCTCGAAACGAACAAATATCCGCTGAGCGTTTCTAATGAATATACACTGGTTTTAAAACACTGTTTAGCACAAAATATTGTAGCCAGTACTGGCTACCAGTACAGAGATTTGGTACTTTCAGCTTGTTATCGTAGCCGAGGCCTAACTCCACTTACTACACCGTTATGGATTAATTTAAATACGTTAAAATCTTACCTCATTCAGTCTTGCCTGTGTTGAAAAGCTGGCAGTCACCGTACGTATCATTTGACCCAAATATCTATCGTTTAGTGTAAATCTATCTACAAGGTATTCCCAGTTATTCCTTAAACAATAAAAACAATAATATTAAAATGTTATAACCAGTAAAAAAACAATTGCAATTAAATGATAATTTTATTATATACCTAACAAAGTCCCATACAATGTCAGTTCCAGCGGAATTACCAGAAATATATCCTAAAACTGTAAAATAGTCTTGACCTCTTACAACTGTTTCGTTTTTAGCTAGTTCCAACAACCTAAAATAATAAAAAAATCTATTAAAAAAAATCTTTTAAAAGATTCAATGTATTTCTTGTACAAAAGTATTTAATACCCAACGATTTTGTAGTCTATTACATGGGTTTAAAAAAATAATCTACATACATGGTACAGTAGAATACAGCTAAGAAAGAGCCAGAGGCGTTATACAAGTAAAGACGACTATCAACCATTTCTTTCTAATCGCGTTGTTTAAATAGTGTACGAGCAACAAAGAGGAAAATAATTTAAAAGTGGGACAGAACACGACGAAATGATGACCGAGTGGCTTTTTCTTCGCTAAATCGTACTCTATAACCTTGACATTTGAAACGGCGAATTTAAAATATACAGGATGTTAAAGAATGTTGTTAATTTAAGAGCAGATTCTATCTTATAAAATATAAAAAAGTTGCTATAAACATGGGTCTGGAAGTCCTCAGAAAACAGGGTATTAAATTTGTAAAAAAATGTTTTTTTTTTAATATCTAAAATATCCTTTACTTAATTTTGTTTTAATTTGGAAATGGTATTACTAGCATTGGGGGTTTCAATCACTAACTTAAATATATTTGCAAAGTCCAGTGGCGTCTCGAGCGGCAAGTGAAGGAATATTTCTAACAAAAAAACGATACGCTACTGACTGTAGAAAATTTCTATGCTTTCTTTAGATTAAGCAACAAAAAATACAACTTTTATGTCTCTCGTATTTTTAGACCATAAAAAAGCATTGCGGAAACTTTTTCTTTAAAAAATTAGGTTTAATTTTTTTATAAGCCATTATGTAACAACAAAAAGAAAAACCTATTTATGTAGGGTTAATATTTGCCTAAAAATTTTTACTTAAATAAGGATTTTCGACATTTTTTAGTTTTTTTAAAAGTTTAACACCCTGTATCTTAAGAACGAAACATTTACGGACTCATGTTTATATAAACTTTTTTCATATTTTCCACTGTAGAATCTGCCTTTTTTATAACATTCTATAACACCCCGTATAATATATAATGCTTTACATGTACCGGGTGTTAAGGTATAAATATACACCTCAATTTATTTTTAGCGTATAAAAAAATAAAAACACCATTTTGTTGGGTTTATTTGGTAGTATCCGTATCTTTTATCAGAATAATTTTATATTCTAAGATATACAGGGTACACCAAAAAGTATAAATTTCCTAATTGGGACACCCAGTGCATGAATGACCAAAGATAATGCAAAGGGCGCTACAAAAATACCATATTTAATGTGTCTATATTTAATGGTTTTGGAAATATTGCCATAAAAGAATGTATTAATAGGCATTTATTGCCGTAATATATATATTTATGTACCTAATTGAAATTTAAACTTATTTTTCAGATTTGAATGCGTATATTCCAGAAACTTATAAATATAGATGTGTCAAATGTAGCATTTTTAAGCGCTTTAAATGATTCTTTTATTGGTGATATAATATACAGGGTGTTCCATTTTAAAAAAATCACACTTTTTGTCGTAGCCTGTATATTTTAAGGAATAATAAAAATCTGATTACCAAGTACCATAAAGTAAAAAATTAACCAAAGAAACTAACATTTTTATTTATTTTAAAATAAAAATAAAAATAGTTTAATAACGATATTATGTCGGGTGTCAAGTTATAAATTTACACCCGGTAAGTAATATCGTTATTTGTGAAAATTTAATTTGATTCTAATAAAACCAAAAGTATTTTGACTTTTTTAAGTTTCTTTACGATAATATTATAACTCTTTATTGAATAACACAGTTTAGCAACAAAAAAATACTACTTAAAATATACCTTTCTAATACTGAGGTATTTTTGATGCTTGCTAAACCATTCATTAATTTTAATTTTTCAGTTGCATCATTTTCTTTAAGGTAAACTTCTAATAGCTTTTCCCAAGTCGCTTCATTTGCGTTTACCATTCCTAAAACCAAAAAAAAAAAAAAAATGTAAAACCCGAATTAAAAAAAAACAAAAATTAAAAATTAGAAAGTGAATTGAACGGGAAATTTAAGAATAGATTTTGTAAAACACTTCAGAATAATTGGAAAAACAGCTTAATTTTGTTTTTACAGATTGTAAGGGTTCTGGGGTAAATTTTTTCTTGCTGAAGTAAATTTCCATTATCTTTTAATTATACAAACATTTTGGTACATATAACTTACCATATTTATAAACAATGCCTCTTAAGTCTTGAGATAGTGGCTGTGTGGATACGGTGATCCATGTATTAAACTTTTCTTCTGCTTGTGCAAGACATTCTTCATGTTCTACCGCACATGCTAGAGTAAGTACTACGACTCGAGTTAATCTAAAAACAGTACAAAGATAATCTACTAAACATAAAATATTACAAAAATATTTTCTACCATTATTATGTGAAAAAAACATTTTGTAGTATTATCGTTTCATAAATGCTCCAGAAACATTTTAATTTTGTTACAAATAACATTTTTTGAATTAAATTCTTCAGAATCTTTCAAAACCTTTATCTATTATTTAGTTGAAATTATATTATTTTCCGTTTTATTTTAATGAACTTACCTTGTAAGATGACTATCCATAACACCTTCATTCCATGTTAGTGTGCTGTAAGCATTGGATACAATGCCTTTGACGTAATTCTGTTATTAAAGAAAAATCTTTAGTCAGTGGACCAGTAATAAAATTGACTTCATGATAAAAACACTTTACTTTTAAAACCTTTTTATGGGGATTCATTTGACGAGTCTACTACAGATATTCATACCGCCATATGTGGGAGCGGCGCTTTTACCCAGAGCCTGTCATTGTCAAATGTTTCGGGTGTCGGCCCGGGCAAACGAGTCACTTTTTTGAACAAGTTTACCACAATGTTTTGCATGCAATTTTTAAACATTGTGCCAAAATTGTAGGTGTTAGAGTCACGAAACTATAAGACCAATGGACATGTTTTGGGTATCGGATTGGGCGTAGTTCGTAACTGGCGTGGTAAGTTACAGTTACGAACCACGCCCAATCCGATACCCAAAACATGTCCATTAGTCTTACGGTTTTGTGACTCTAACACCTACAATTTTGGCACAATTTTTAAAAATTGCATCAAAAATATTGTGTTAAACTTGTCCGACAAAAAGTGACGCGTTTGCCCAATCCGACACCCAAAACATTTGATGTTAACAGGTTGGGTTAAAGCGCCGCTTCTATATATGGAGGTATAAATATTCGTGATAGACGTGTAAAATGTGTTATTATCATTAATAGGATACTTACTATTTTTAAAACTATTTAATTTACCTATCAAACTTTACTGTACCTTAAATGTTTCGTTATAAGTAGACTCCCTCAAGTACAACAAAATTCCTTGTAACTTTGACGATGCTACCGTCCACGGAGCATAATCTGTTTCGTTGGGTAATTGTTTGGATAATTCTAAAGGAACCCTAAAAAATAAGAACACATGTACATAGTATTCGACAGAAACTTCCATTTTGGCTTTAGACTCATTGGGCAAAGTAATAGTACCTTTAGACACACGTTTAGCTTTAGCAAAATAAGTAAAAGATTTGGTGTGAGCGAAAATAGATCATTGTTGTAAAAATATACAACAGTTTAAGTTTTAATTAGTTCTTATCGTACTGACATTTATGACCAATATTTCTAACGCCTAAAAAAGCATAAATCCTATAAACAGGAATAAGTTCTGGTTCCAAGAAGTATAAATTAAGTGGCCTGAGAAAGGGACTCTTACACCACAAGTTTAAAGTAGGGCTGGCACCCGAAACCGGTTTTTCGGTTAACCGCGGTTTTGGCCAAAACGGAAAACCGGTATTCGAAAACCGGTTTTCGAATACCGGATAACCGGTATTTGAAAACCGGTTTTCGAATACCGGTTAACCGGTTTTGGAATATCGGTTAACCGGTTTTAAAAAGCGGTTTTCAAATACCGTTTTTTCGGAAATTTTGTTTTTGAATACCGGTTTTTGGATAATCGGACCAAAATCGAAAAGCGGTTCTTCGAATATCAATTAATAGGTTTTTGGTTGATTGCGGTTAATATCTAAAAAAGAAAAACCGTTCATTTTGGTAAATCGGATATTGGTTGACAGATTATACAGGGTGGTTCATTTAACCTTAGACAGGCAAATAACCAGAAAACGGCGCATTTTAGAAGAAAATGTTTCTTGTAAGAATTGTTTGAAATAAAGGAACAAATTTAAAGGTATTATTAGTTTGTGACCTTGACTAAAATTTTAAGGTCATATTCATATCAACTTTGTTTTTTAAAAGGGAACTCCAATTTTTTTATTTAGAATCTTAATCTACATACAAAAATGAGCAACTTTCATAAAAAACTTTTTCAAATTTGATTTTAATTTTAAAAGATATGTAACAAAATAAATTTTAAGAACCCATTTTTTAATATAGTACAAAAAATATTAATAATACACTAAATTAAAATTTAAAAATCACCACTTTTCCTTTTCTGTTTTTTTATTAACCAATAAACCAAGAAAAAACACCGAAAATAGAATAACAATATTAAATAGAGAGGAAAAAATAAATTATATATGTATGTATGGAATTTTTACATCACCTTTTAGAATCTTGCATTTTATTAACAAGGATGTTATATTTTTATTTTTATTTATATTTAACCAATTTCTTTTGAAGAATATTCTAAGATGAATAATGATTATCACTTAACACCACAGCTTATGGGCAAATCCGTAATCAACGCAAAAACGATTAATAGAGAATAATTACTTTCCGATTTTCTGTTAACTGGGGTTTAGAAAAGCCTTTTTCAGTTTTGAGAACCGTTTTCGGTTTTAAAACCGATTTCGGTGTATCGGTTTTGAAAACCGATTTCAGTTTTTCGGTTTTAAAAACCTGTTTCTGTTTTTCGGTTTTAAAAACCGGTTTTTAATACCGGTTTTTAAAACCAGTTTTTAATAACGGTTTTTAAAACCGGTTGAACCACGCCTTTGGAAATAAATCCCATTAAATTTTATGGGTCGTTAATAGATAGAGAATATCAAAGCGCTAAAGAATGTTAGAGCAGTAGTTTCGCTAACAATTTTGACTTTTGTATCAACAAAAATTAAATAAAAAAGCTGCGATTACAGCCACTTAACATCTCTAACTGAACCTTTTTAATACGCACCTGTAGACAGTTTTGCTACATAAAATCTTAAGAATTAATTTCTAAAATTTAACAGGTCCACAAAATATAAACAGTGGTCTGTGCTGGGTATCGGAGACTTTCTCACGTATTATTTCCCGCTGAACTCGAACTGATTTCAGACACTGTCAAACAGCAAAGACCGAATTGCTGATGCCAAGATTATGTAGAATCTTGTTTTAGAGACCTTTTGAGACTCTACTTCACGCCACTTTGTTTTTAAAAATTGGCTCAGCCTTACGAGCCAATACCGTTAAAACTGCATTGTTTGTATAGTATATAAGCCAAATTTCAAATGGTTCTAAGTCTGGAGTGGCTGGGCTGCTGTTAAAAACAAAGTGGCGTTTAGTAGACAATCAAATGGCATTTAAAACAAGGTGCTGCATGACCCCCTTTTATTTGAAAAAAGTTGCTCGTGAATATTTTACCACCAAGCCACGTGACGTAATTTTTTTATGCTAGAAAAACAAATTTTACCTGAACTCAATATTTTGTCCCACTCAAAAGATAAAAACTGTTAATATCATCACTGTGTAGTAAATATGTATGTTTGCAGATGACTGCTAAATGCTTCACAAGGACGAAAGAAAAGGGACCTTGCTGATGCGACTTTGCCCACGTCTATATTAGTTCACGTCACGACACTGGTTCTTTTGGCCAGTTTTATTGATGTAGTAGTTTGTCAAACTTACATGTATGAAAGTAAGCCAGTTTCCGCAATACTAAATGTTTCTTCAAGAAGATGAGTTCTATCAGTGGTAGCTAAGGTGGGATAAATCCTAATAAGGCTTTGCCATTCAGCATCTTGATATTTTACTCTATAATATCCCACTTGATCATAATTAAATTTGAGCCAGGTGGCGCCTGCAGGTCTCCTTATAGTAACTAAAATATAAGTTATGTTTATTAAACTTAAAATTTTAGTGACAAACATTCTTTAGCAGAGAGATATGTTTAGAGGGTTCTATATGTCTTCATGTGTTGTATAAATTATTCTGTGTGTCCACGATGTGTATCGATTTTAAAATACCAGTGATTAGACAAGAATAAACCAACATACGGTGCATTTTACTAAAACAAGCCACCCCCAATAGTTTCGGTATTTTTACACTAATAAAAAATTTCTGAAACACGTTAATTTTTATTTTTAGAGAACCACATTTTTATGTCAAACTTTATTTGTCCAGGGTTATCCCCTCCCCACCAACGCAAAAGTCAAAACGATTAAATGGGAAACCAACCACTCCCTCTTACCTCGTTTAAGACACCCA
Source organism: Listronotus bonariensis (assembly GCA_014170235.1). Classification (NCBI taxonomy): domain Eukaryota; kingdom Metazoa; phylum Arthropoda; class Insecta; order Coleoptera; family Curculionidae; genus Listronotus; species Listronotus bonariensis. Next base: position 62,012 of record JACEGR010004223.1, read on the forward strand.
CGGTACGTTAGTATTTAGGCTTTTAGCCTTCGTGGTTTGTCCAGAGATAAAAAAAGGGAGTTAAGTAGTAACTTGTCTTAAGGAGTCTTAAATTTTCTTTTTACAGACTTTAATTTTTAAATCGGTTCAGTAGTTTGCGGGAAAATTTACCCTATATAATCAGTGTCTTTAACCGTTGTTCCTTTTTCATTTTTAAAATAATAAAATAAAATTTAATAAGTAGATTTATCACTTAAATGTACAATATTTCATGGATTCAGTTGTTTTCTGTTACTTCCGCTTTAGCCGAAAACGACCTAAACTTTATTTAAAATGGGATACCCGCTATATTTTTATTTATTTGAATATTAAATCATTATAAGTACAATGTATTTTATACTTTTTGACATCTAACCTCTAAATATTTTAAATTTTTAATCTAGAGTGCCATAAATGTAATAAATTTAAATTTTAAACCAAGTAGTTACGGCAAAATAAATAGTTACATCTATTTTTCCGTGATTTTTTGGGCAGAAATATACAGTTTTATCGCATTAGTGGAATGCTAAATCAAAAATTAAAATATTTATAGGTTACATGTCACAGGGTAGCCATTGTGTGTCCCATTTTAAATAGGAAAGTTAAGGTCATTTTCGGCTAAACCGGAAGACACTTAAACAACTAAATTCAAGAAATATTTTAGATTTAAGTGATATATCTACGAACCAATTGTATTTAAATATTTTAAAAAATAAAAAAGTTACAATGGCTAAAAACACCAGGTATTTAGGGTACAATTTCTCAGAAACTAGTGAACTAATTTTGAAAACCTAAAGTCTATTGAAAAGAGAATTTAAAAACCTTTAAGCTAAGGTATTACGCAATCCCTTTTCCATTAAAACTTTTTAACATTTGTGTTGGTGGAGGGAGGAAAAACCCTGGACAAGTGTTTCAGTGTACAAATAATGAAATTATAGGCGGTGACTCGTTTTAATTGGAATGCACTGTATAAGAAGACACACACCATTTTTCTTCTTACTCTATTAAAATAATTAACATAGTAAACCTACTGCTTTCTTGATCATATGGAAACAAAATTAATTCTGTTGATTTTCCCAAATCTGTTATATATGTAACTGGAATTGTCCAACGATACCTAAAAATAAATTTTGTTGCTGTAAATACCTTTAATTATATTTTCTGAATAGTTTTATTTTTATTTAATAATTATAAATTATTTACTTAACGTATCACACATTTTTTTTTAATTGTACAATAACAATTAAAACACTAAAAACAGATCCTTACTTATAAGTAACATTGGTATCATAAGTTGCATCCGGGTCCTTTAGGAATCTTTTTGGGTCAAAGTATAATTACCAGTTGTGGAGTCGTAAGTAGCATCCAAAATAGGATAACCCATTTGGACCGTAAATGTGTCCATCATTTGAGATACATCAAAAGTAGTACCAACCTAAAACAAAGAGGACCTTGTAGGGTAAAACGGGCAAAAACTTTTCGTTAAAATAATAAACACGAGAGTGATAGGTACTAAAGACAGAAAGGTCAGTTTAATTAGATAGAAAGACGTCTGCTGTAACCTACGTACCCAGTATGTTATCTCAACTTCTTTATCTATTTGACCTTCTTTTGAATGAAATATGTTTATCTGTTTACACTTTATCTACAATTTGCACAGTCGCAGGACATTAAAAAATAGAAAAAAGCAATTGTTCTAAGTGTTCGGAAACACCTTGTATAAAAACACGTGGCCTCCTTTTGTACCTTTTTATTAACAATAAAATGTAACTATAAAAATAACGACAAACCCTTAATTGTCAATGTCTCGAAGTAAACAACACAACGTTTGAACCTAATCGTAGCAGGAATTAAATGTGTTGATTTGACAAATATCAAAATTTTATTAGAAACTTAATTATTTTCTCTGTTAATTTTTAAGATAATTATCTATATAAACCAAAAAGATATTTGTTCTACAAGATGTAAAGTTTCATCAGAGTCTCCTACCACTAACATGTATGGTTAACGATGTCGTGAAAAATAACTACTAACCAGCTGATTTTTTTCTATTGATTAACCACACTGTCCTAAAATTGCGGATTAAAGCTTGGACCAGATTTAATTCATTCTGAAAGGAATGCCGCCAAGTAGACAAACTATCATAATGTCAACAAACCCTTTTGTGAACAATGATTTATTGCAGCAATAAATTATACACCCGAAGAATTTATAATTCTAAGGGCACAGGTCACCTTTTATGGTAGGACAGAGACGAAATAAGATCATGTTTTCTAAGTACGTGATACGTGTTTTAACAATGTTTTTTTTTATTTATCTAAAAAATATGTAATCAGGCTCTGTCAGAGGCCATGTGCTTTCGAAAAGGTTTGTTTAGTTTATAATTTTTTGTGCACTTTGCGGCGTTGCTTTCAGAATGAATTATAGGTGGTTCTGACAATAAGTCATCCTGGTTTTTTAATATTTATCAATATTTAATCTCTGCTATCCTTGTATGCTACCACCAACGAAAATTGTTGTAAAAAAACAGTTGGTAGTCTCGTCAAAAAGAAGCTAATCATAAAAAATTAGCTTAATTGTAATGACTAATAAAAATGGTTCAGAGATCCCTAACTATCATGAAATAACTTGGAAAAAACTATAAGGTAAATTATTCAAATTAGTTATTAAACTTAATTAAATAATCCTAACTTTATACAATCCTATAATCTAAACACTTATTATATTAAATCTGTAACATAATAAACAAATACTCGTACTTACAACTGCCTGAATTTCGTCCAAAAAGTTTTTAGTCACCGCGTTCCCATAAGCGTATTTTTTAAGATAGTTCGTTACACCGTTTCGGAAAACCTCTTCACCAACTGCATTTTCTAACATACGAAGAAGGAAGCTCCTAAAAAAAGGAGAACATAATTAAAGATAGTCTAATAAATATTTCTATTAAATCTTTAACTAAGGAATTAAAGATCAATTAGAATACTAACATGTCCAAATAGTTACTTATATGTCATGATAGGAGAGCCCAAGAGGGGATTTCGGGATTTACTACAGCGCGGCAGATTAATATACTGGAGGATACCTTGTACCTACCCGGTTAGGTACCTCCATTAAATATGAGCCCCGTATCAGAGTTAGGTCGAAGATTAAAAATCATTATTTGAATACGAATATAAATCGAATCCCAAAAAAAGTATTTAAATACCGAATATTCGAATACTTGGAAGAAAAAAGTATTCAAATACTCGGTATTCGTGAATACTCGGAATCGGTATTCGAATACAGAGAAAAAAGAAAATCGAATACATGGAAACGAAACGATAATTAAAAAATTTAAAGAGTATAAAAAGAAGTCCTCATTTACTTTTATTTTTTCGTGGCTGCTTAAAAATAATAAACGCGTATAATTCTTTTACCACTCCTACAAATTTTGAAGAGTAAAAAAAGGGCCTTCGCCTCATTTTTGCTATTCTATCATGACAATTTTGGTATTTGAATACTGAAACGCCGGTACTCGAATACTTCAAAAGTATTCGAATACATAATCTCGAATACTAACCAAAAAGGATTCTGCCGAATACCAAATACCAGACACACAAATCTATTTGAATACGGGCAAAATGTATTATGAATACTATTCAGAATACTGAGTATTCGAATACGACCCAACTCTGCCCCGTATACAGGGCCGATCATAAAAAACAAAAATATATCCATCAGAAATTGTCCATTATGAAATTGCTGCATAAATACTGTATTTAAAAAAAAATTGACAGATAAAAATTTCAAGATGGCTGCTGGGAAAATACAATATTAGGCACATCTAAGTTTATTAGTTCTCGAAATATGACCATCTAATTCAAGTATTTAGGGAACTTTTCAAGTAGGTACCGCCATCTTGTAGTAGGTGAAGGTAATGACTGTATAAATACTCGCCAGTAGCTTTAATCTAATGTGCCACAAGACCACCCTTTCCATTTAAATTTGTTTTCCATCTGTCAATTTTACTCTAAATTATAGTATTTATGTATCAATATTATCTATATCCCAAAGTTATAATTTTATAAATTAATCCGTTCAAAAACTAAAGGTGTAGGGGACATAGATTGAGAAATGAGCTGTATTATTCACTAATCTGACAATTTAAGAATGACGTAAAGGAAACAAAGGGCTACAAAAAAATCATTATGACAGTTTCGAGCTGAAGAAAATAATTAAAGGATAACAAATTAAAAATATTAACAGTATTTTTTAACATATTTAAAAATCTATAGCCGCTTTCCCCACCGGCATCGATAAAAATGTAGGTATATATTTGTAACATTTTTCTTATCATCCAAGCTTTGCAACCCAACAGGTCTCTTTGATGCTCAAGAAAATCCTCATTTTGCATCGTGGGCTCCCCTACTACTATTTATTTTTGTCTTCATCAGATTGACAAATGTGCAAAATCAAATCATTAGGTTTTAAAAAATATATTTTAAATTTTTTTTTAATTAAAGTTATGGTTGGCTCTAGTGCTTACCTTATTATATGAAATTGTGTCAAAAATGGAAGTAATTTCGTCCGGAGTAGTAACAGTAACAACAATTGGATGAGAAGACAGAGTTGCGTCCAATGATAATACTGAATGAAGATCGGATGTTTGGAACTGAGACATCTAAATATTCGGTAAATAAAAAATGTTAATTAAATTCTTTAACTTTAATTACATCTGTTATTTGACAACATTTTCTGGTTGTTGCATAAATATTAAATATATAATAATGATATACAGGGTGTTCCATTAGTGTGTCGAGCTTCTATAGCTTCTAAACTATACCATTAAAAATTTTGTTTAGAGTGGTATATAAACTAGACATAAAACTCTATTTTAGGGCAAATATTTTGTTTGTATACAAGGTACTCAAATTTGTCCTACCATAATCTGATCAATTTTTTAAATGGGACACCCCGAATATTTTTACATATTTGGGACTGTTTTATGTTTGTCTATACATGTGTGCAATATGAGACTTATCAATTTTTAAGTTTTAAAGAAAATTAAATTTTCTTGAAAAAATATAAAAAAACATTGATACAGACCAATCTTTAAGTCGATGAAAAGGTTACTGCACCCAACAAAGTATTAAATTTGATTCTTAAGGACCAAATAATACCCTTTTATTGGTTTTAACTAATTTTAACATACAGGATGCTCAAAAATATACTCACAATTTTCAAAAGGTAAATTAGTTTTTCTTTATTTTTTTAAATGGAATACCCTATATATTATTATTTAGTCTTAATAGAGCTTTAGTTGATAAACAATTTGTATAATAGACTTAAATCCTCCATTGCTCTTTAATTTTGAGTTACTTCGACGTATTAAAAATTCACCATCTTAGAATTATTTTTAGGCAAAAAGAATAATAAAATTACGATTAATTTGAAAATTTTTAAAAAACAATATTTTTCTACAGTTTCTGGGCCGGAGATTTTATATTTTACAAGTGGATATACCATCTTTCGTCACTGTATTCCAAATGATTTAAGGAAAACATAAGCGTATTATAAGGATAACACGCTTATGTTTCAAATATGTTCATGAGCGTCTGTTGAACAACTCATAGTAAGCTTGGACAGACATGCCTATACTTTGGCCCCTATAAATTGATAATAAATACCTAGTAAATAACTCCGAAAAATATTTTTTGTTGTAATTAGGGTTACTGACTATTTAAACCAATGAAATACATTTTTTCAGGTGTTTTTCTCAATTTATAGTGAACACAGTATAAGTACATTTCAAATTTTTAATTATTCTTTATACTAACTTTCTTCGACAATTACTACAATAGATTTTATTAAGTTTAATTTAGTTGTTATGTTAATGGAAAATGAGAGAAATTATTTTCTAGCAGGAATTACGCTGCAAGTTTGCCTAAAAATGAGCTTACTAAGTACAAATAATACTTGGCATGCTATAAAAAAATCATTTAAAATACAGTAACAAAAGACTGTATACACCTTAAAGTAAAAATATTTACTCATAATTTTTAAATTATTTGTAGTTGTAGTCACCTTTTATATGTCGAAATAATTTAAAAATAAAGACAGATAATGACGTTATCTCTATAAAAAAATATGTTTATTTACAAAAGCTTTATTAGACTAAATAATAATATACAGGGTGCATCATTAAAAAAAAACAATTAAAAAACAGATTGAAGTTATGATTATTTCAACGATATTTTTGAGCACCCTGTAGGGTAAAATTAGCTTAAATTTTAGGTATTTTTTGGCCCTTTTCATTTAAAATAAAGACTTTTTTAAATTCAGTAACCATTTGTCGACTTGGAGAAAATTTTCCCTGTATCGATGTTTTTTATATTATACTTATTTTTAAATTAAAAATTAAATTTTCTTTAAAACCTATAAATAGACAAATATACAAAAGTCCCAAATATGCAAAAATATTTGGGGTGTTCTATTTAAAAAACTAATTACATTTCGGTAGGGCAAATTTAGGTACCCTGTATATAAGCAGAATATTTTTCTAAAATAAAATTTTATTTCTAGTTTATAACCACTTTGAACGGAAGCTCTAAATGGCATAGTTTAGGCGCTATGGAACCCCGCCGCACTAATGAAGCACCCTGTATTTGTTATATTACATTACTGGTACACTCAGTTAGTTCTAAAGGATATCACAAGATGATGCAGTCGCTGAGGCGACGCGACGTTTGCTAGTGTTGCTTTATATTAAAGACATTATTATGTACTTAAATAGTTTAAAACAGAGAAAATTATTTACTTATTTTAAAAAACGACAAAAAGAGAGACATCACTTTAGCTTAAACAGTTATTATTTAAGAAAAAACACAAAAAATTTTTTCCTAAAGTGGCAAAATAAGTGCTATAGCCACAGTTTAACAAAAATTCAAATATATATATATATATATATATATATATATATATATATATATATATATATATATATATATATATATATATATATATATATATATATATCAGGTCTGCAGGGACGGATTTAAGGGTGCCCACAATTCACAACGACCTTGGGCTATTGCCCCGGGGCCTCCACACCTTTAAATCCGGCCCTGTAGGTTTGTAATTCTAGTCACCATTCCTTTTTAAAGTTCTATTACATTTTTATTAAAAAAAAGGAAATAATATTAATTTTTAGGCACAAATATTTTTATTATTACTTTTCACTGATACTTTTGGAACTTACCATTTGCCAAGAGGGTTCAGCTGCATCGGTGCCTTTAAATTCTATGTAACTTGCGAACCCTTCATTTAGCCAAAGATCATTCCACCAGTCCATAGTTACTAGAGTAGCATAAAAAATAAATATAAACACTATTAAAAAACATTGGGCATACACTATTAAAACAAAATTAAAAGGTCTATATAGATTTTATGAAAATACGATACTGTTTATAATTTACAGTGTATAATAATTGCTTACCCAAATTTCCAAACCAACTGTGAGCCAATTCGTGAGCGACAACTGTTGCCACTCTTTGTTTGTTTGCAGAAGAATGAGTGGTGTTTGTATACAATAATGCCGTTTCTCTGTATGTTACAAGGCCCCAGTGCTCCATAGCACCTGAGACAAAGTCGGGAATGGCAACCATGTCTATAAATAATTTAAAAAAAAACATAATTCAAGCTTATAATATTACCAAAAACTATGATAAAAAATTATGTTTTTATAAAATAAAAAAGGCTTATTATACAGGATGTCTTAAACAGCGTGATTCATTATTGCTATTTTTGAAATGGTTGGTACTAGACTAAGAGGTCGGCAAAATTAAAAGAGAGTTTTTGATACTTATACATACCGATTTTCTTACCGTGTTGCGAAATTTCTGTTAGCTTTAAAGATAAAAAAAGTGAAAAAAAACCGAAAAAATATATTTTTAAATATTTTAAAAAGCATTTGCAACTTTCTTTTAATTTAGCCAACCTCATAGCACTTGCTTTTATTCTTACCTAATTTCGGTAGGGGTAAGGTATGCCGAAATAATCTACGTAGTACTCAATCACTGCCTTTGCTACTTGTCCAGCATATGTGGTTTTGTCTAAGTTACCAGGACTGGCGTATACTCTTAAAGGTGTCTGGGTACCTGAAAAAGTAATATAAGTGAGTATAGAAGATATTTTAGGATATTAATATAATGTGAGGTATACTAGGAAAAAAAAGGAAAGCACCTAGTTTTAATAATCTTATTTCTTCCACAGTATACTAGACCAAATTAAATTTTTACTTACCATTATTATTAAATGCAGTTTCTGTATGTGTGAAATCAGATACGATAAAACAACTTAAATATGTGGACATGGATACAGTCTCATTGAAAGTGACTAGATCGTTGTTAGCATCGTATGATTCAGTTTTCTAAAAAAGAAATTAAAGATAATTTTAAGCTAGTGTTTTGCTATTGCATTGGTGGCAGATATACTTTTACAAATAGCTAATACGATATGTATTTTCACCGTTTTTATGTCATAGTCATAACTTTAGTTCGCACCAAAAGAAACGTCGTGTTTTAATCAATAAATAAAGGCAATGTAAGTCCCAAATAGTAGAGTAGGGCATATTTTTAAGGTTAAAATATGACTTCTTTCCATAAACATGTGTCCTAGAATGCAACCGCTTTGAGCCTCAGTCATCGTAAGTTGCGTAAAAAGCTCAAATATTTTAAACTGTGGATTCTGACGTCTGATTGGTGATTCGGATCCGATCCTTTTTGAAAAGTCCTGCTGGTAAATTAGGTTTGAGAAATCAAATATTCAAATTTAAATTTTTAATTTTTAGCATGCTAAGAAATTATTAAACATTCAGTTAAATACAAAAATTGTTTACATAGAAACTACTCGCTTTTCTAAAAGAACTGAAAGGCAGACAATATTAGCCGATATTTCATTGTACCCATATTTGACTTATACACCTCCTCACTGAAGCCACCTTTGTCGATTCATATGTGACGGGATTTCGTAAGTGGAAGCAAAAGTTCCTGCTTTAACTAGTAGCTTTAAGTGTGAGACTGTTCGAGCGTTAGGCTTTCGAATAAATTGTTGATGGCGTTTGCGTTTATCATATCTAAAATGTTTAGTGTTATTTTGTTCGTGATATTTTTTATTTGACAAAAAAGTAGCTTAGATTTTTGAAAACCGCATGGTTCTATTCTCTACTTATAACTGAGATAACCCGATATTGCAACCAAAATAGGACACTACAACGGTTTTTTAATAAAGAGTGGTAAACGACTTACTGCAACTGGATAATTGGACAAAGCAATATAATTTGCTGCCTTGGGTTTCAAAAAGATGTACAATGTATTTTGCTTTCATGTTGGGTTCGTCAAAACATGGGAAAGCTTGTCTTGCGTAGGTTGGTTCAAATTTGGAGGTGGCAATTGTTCTGAAAAAAAGCAAAATTAAAACTACTTGTTTAAAAAGTGTGTATATTTTGGGCTAAATGGTCAATTGATTATCTTAGGACATTGAAAAACGAATACCTTAATTATTTATGCAGCAACTTTAAAACCCGAGACTAATAACAGTACACAGGGGTTTATTTACATTAAAATCATTTGACAACAATAAAACCAGTCAGAACCATTTTCATAGTTTAATGTGAATAATTATTACTTTTTCAAGAGAGATCGTTGCAACAACACTTTATCTGTATTTACCGATCGAATTGTTAATTTAAAATTTAAAAACATATGTAAAAGCCCCAAACCAAGTGGTCGCCTCGTTGTGTTGCCATCGCAAACGACAATTTGCTGCATAATTCTTTTAATGGCTTTACCGTCCTTGAAGTGGATTTTCGAGAGTACAGCGGCAGATCAAAACAAAAGGATTCAATGGACTAGTACAAGAACTGCTCTGATAAGACTGTAGGCATGTCGGAAAGTATAATTTGTTTAAAATATTGTTTGTCCTCACTTTTAAAAACACTCTAAATCCGTAAAATAAGGAAAAGGTTTTAACTTTTCATATACATCTCCCTCCTGGGGAGACAAAACACCAAAAAATGCCAATTAACACCCCCACCTCTGCGGAAAAAACCTATTCACACCCCTCCGTAAAGAGAAGGGGGGATTGCCCCCTTGGTACGGCTCTGCTGCTGGATACATAACACTAAATATGACATAATATGTCCTTTACCATTGAATTTCTACGGCAGATTTATAAAAAAATATTTGTAAACTAAAAAACTAGTGTGTTTGTGTGTAAAAATACATTAAACATGTAATACTGTTATTAAAATGTATTATTATCATATATTTACTCTAATATTACATAGTGTATAAGCAACAACAAGGGAAGTACGATTAGTCATTCAATCCAAAATGTATCATGCCGGTATTCGCGTTAGACCGTCTGTTTTCCACACATTGCCTTTAAACGACTTCATTTGGCTGATTCTGTATATGTAATATACAAATATTTTTTACAGAACTTTTGTTAAATTTTGTAATTTTGCTACACCTATTGTGGCTAAAAATAACTAACTAAGGTCCAACGTTTTAAATTCGCAAAATATTTTTTAGTGTCTGGTTAATGGTTACCTAAATATTTTATACTTTACAAGAAGTTCCTGTATTACCTAATTTTACAATATAAAATAATCTAAAGATTAGAATAGAAATATTGTCTACTAAATCCGCTATTAATTAATAAATTTAATTAATCAAGTCTATAATAGTGAAAATAAATCACCAAGTAAAAATAAGTGAATGCGCCTTTATAGACTGATAAAACCAATATAAAATAAAATTTATTATATAATATATTGCCAATAAAAATTAATTCATCCGGTTTATATAGGTTTTTATTGTAGCTACCTAGCCATAAATATTTGAAAAGGTGCCGATTATTATCTAAAAAATGTTTAAAGGGAAGTAGAAATCACGTGTCATAAAATTATTACTTTCTTCTTATGCAAAACATGAATTTTTATTGCAGCCATATTTTGGGGTTATATCCACTTGCGATTTTATGGCGCGCTTGTGGCGGCTTCGGTTGTATCGGCAAGCGTCGATCTCCGGAGTTAAGCAGGGAAATGCGCGCCCATAATTTGGATGGGTGACCGGCACCAGCGGTGTTTTGGGCAACGGCACACGGTGTTCTGCTCGGGGATGCGGACCGAGCAACAACCATCCAAGTTATGGAATGAATGGTGTGTGAATGGGAAGGAGTAGGGGTCAAGGTACAATAAGCCTTCAGGCTGCAGTGCACCACCTAGGGGAGCGGTCGTCGGACCTGGGTGGGATGACCCCGAAAGGGTGAAAAAAAACTTGCGATTTTTAAAAAATCTATTTTTGTTTAAGCATAATTCGAGTGCACATGTATTTAAATATATTCTCTAAATATTTTAAATTAATTCATCCAATAGTTAAAAGAGATGCCCATATTTGTAAAAAAATTCAACCAAGTGTATAGATTTCTTAAGGGGAGATACCTGTAAAATGTTGATGTACCTATTCAAACTTTAAACCCAACAATACTATATTTTTAAATCGGCGGACACACAAAATTTGTTTAAAAGCTAGGTAAAAAATTTAAGCAAAAAACTAATTACTTTTTTGCAAGCATTGCATTTCGCAATTTCTTTTTTAAGTTTCTTAGGTTCACCGACAAATTATGCCATTAATAAACACAAAAAATTTGAGTTAATAGAAGATTAAGCATAATTATTTTAAGGGTCTGTTTGTTAGTCAGAAAAAGTATGCAAGTATATAAAAACCAGAACATACAGGAATATACAGTGTAAAGGGTGTGTTAAATTCGGCACGTTATAGAAAACTTATGTTCTGTCACATAAAAACTGACCTTCATTTGCGAGCTCAAATTTCAAGCCGACATATAAAAACCGCAATTTGCTATATAGGTGGACCAGGGTAGATAATTTTTAAAACGAAAAAAAAACAAATTATAGTAGGATAAAGGGCATTGTAAAAGGTAATAAATAAAAGAAAAAAAAAAGGAGAAATGAATTTCAGGCGATCTGAGGTCGGGAAGGATGAGGGGGAGTTTAAGGGGAAAAAATGGTTTTTATGAATTTTCAGAAAAACTACAAGTCCTACAAAAAAGTTAAATGGCAATGTTGTAGGTAGTAAAAAGATCTACAACTTTTCTGGTTACACTTTGTTTACAAAACCCCAAAATTTATGTGAAAATTTTAGATAACCAAGTTTGGTTTTTTATTTTTATATTTTATAAAAAAAAAAGAAAATAATACAAAATTTATTGAGAACTTATCTTGGTATGTCCGAATGACACTAAAAATTTTTAAAATTAAAATATTTATTTTTCCAGCCTATTTTAACTAAATATCGAAACAGCACCCTTATTTTCAATCGAAAATTCACGTGTCAAAATATCTGTTTGTTCAAAAAAGTCGGAAGGCGTTTTGTTCGGTAAAATCGCTTTTTTCGATGGTGTAAAAAAATATACATTACCACAATAACTTTTCTCAGAAAATCAATTACCATAAAACTAGTTATGTTGCCGGAAATCGACAAAAACCGTTATTACCTTTGAAAACCTACCCCCTTTCACTTCTCGACCTCAGATCCTCTGTAATTTATTTTTCCTTTTATTTTTGTTATTTTCTCTACATTTTTAATGAGTTTTATGCTTCTTTAATTTTTTTTTTGGTTTCAAAATTATCTACCCTGGTCTAATAATGATTTTTAAAAAATCGGAATCGAGATTTTTGCATTTTCTGACAACATTTAACATTGTAACGTATAGTTTTTTTACACCATTAGAAAGTAGAGATTTTAACGAACAACACGACCACCTACTTTTTGGTAAAAGCCGATATTTTACCACGTGAATTTTCGATTAAAAACAGGGGTACTTTTTGATATTTAGTCAAAAAATTGTAAAAGAATTTTTATTTCAAACCAAAAAATTTCAGTGTATTTGGGACATGCATGGGTACGTTTTTACTAAATTTTGTGAAAATAATTTACTTTTTGTAAATATAAAAATAAAAAACCAAAAACTTGGATATTTGAATTTTTTAAATAATTTTGAGGTTATGTAAAATGATCGTAAATACAAAAGTTGTAAATGTTTTTATTGCCTACAACTTTGCTATTTAACCGTTTTCCATGACCTCAAAAATTTTGCTTTGGAAAAAAAATTCTTCTCTGTTTTGATCTTAATTTTTTTTACCCAACCAAAAAATTTAAAAAATAGGAGCGGCAAAAATTTAAAGCCTATGGGCGGCAAATCTGTAAATCCGCCACTGTTCTTTATGATTGTAAATCCAAGATGGCCGCAGATACAAAATGGCGGATTACATATTACTTCATTATAACCTCAATATCGGCATCAAATGAAAGGGCTTAATTGGCAGAAAAAAGCTTTCTATAAAAAATTACTACTTCAATATAAAATATTAGGTTTTGGTTAGTTATAGTGCGGCAATGAACTCAATAGAATAAGAAGTATCAACTAACAACCAAACTAAAAACTTGAAAATAAATTATACGGGGTGTTTCTAAACAAATGCAAAAATATTTTGAGATCAGGTAGCTAGGACTTATCGAATAACTTTTTAGCTTATAGTATAATAAAACCGTTAAACATATGTTTTTATATAATTTACTTAAAAGTAATAAATTAAATAAATAAGGTTATACAAAGCATTATGGCAATTTTGCAAGTATACAACAAAATAAGTGAAATAAACTTTTAACCGAGTTTTCTCTAAATAACCCGATTTTCTTTTAGGTAGTAAAAAACAATTAATTAATTTGCCAGTAAACAGTAGCACAACATGGTTTGGCCATTAAATAACAATTGTTGCAGGTTAATTCATATTATTTTTGTTAATATACACCTTGAATTTCAACTGATATTACTTAAGGAAAGATATTCTTTTAAGAGTAAAAAACAGGTATTTTTTGAGATATTCTTTAGAGGGGATAGAGCTTAAAATAGGGCCGGGATAACCCATGCATTGAAGCCGCTCGGCTTATTGTGCGCCCTGTCTTTTTACGTCTGGGTAATGTCAGCCAGACAGGACCTACAGCTTAACGTGGGTTCCGAACCATAGTCCTATGCGCGACAACTTAAGACCTCGTCCCCACCCAGGGGGACTAACGAACCTACCAACTGAGTGGGGTCCGCATGTCTACGGTCGCGTAGGACCCGGCAAAGTGTGTTCCGGCGCCTTAGTCCTTGCTGGCTATTAGCGTCGATACCTTTTGTACTTTGTCCGTCTTGTTGAGCTAACCACTAAATTTCTGACCTTGGCCGCAACACAAAAAAAGTATTTATTTACACCCTTGCTTTTAAAATTTAGGTATATATCCTTTAAATAATATCACTGAGAGTAATCTTCCAAGATTTTATCGAAATCGGTTTAAAACTTTTTGACACAACTTAAAAACGAGCAGTTTTTAAAAATGCAGATTTGCGATAATCATGTTTAAAGTTTAAACATATAAAAGCTTTTAATGTAAAAACTAAAAATATTATGCAGTGGCATACCTACAGTATCGGGTTAAAGATTAAAGAGATCTGGGAGAAATTTAAGTGGGGCCTCTTACTTTACAGTACTTACTTTTTGGAATTTAAATGTTTGATAGTAAAAAGACAGCTGTTAAAGACAGACAGTAAGTTCTCTTGGAACACCTGGGGGCTCCTCTTTACTTTTTGGTAACCCCTTCTTACCAGGGCCGTATTTACTGTTTGGCCCGCCATAGGCCAGAATTATTGGGGCGCCCATTTTATAAAAAAAGGAAAAAAACAAAAATTTAGTAGACAAAAAAAGTCCTCCCCTGCGTGGCGCCTACTCTGATCCCAGGGTGACCTACCTAAAAGTAAGATTGAAGAGAAAAAAAGTCTATCCTGCGCGGCGTCTATTTTATTCCAGGGCCCTCTATTCATAAGTCAAATTAAAGACCAAAAGCCCATTATGCCTTAAACTTTTTTAAAACCTCCCTTGTCTGGCGACTATTTTTTCACAGCGCCCTAAGCTGTAGCCTAGTTAGCCTAGTGCTTAATACGACACTGCTTCTTACCGGGGGTCCATGGTGATCCGCCCCTCCCCTCGATACGCTAATGCTATTATACGATAACTCCTCAAATATTTATTATTTCCGACTTGGGTATTATACTTTTAATATATAGGGGAATATCTTTTTGAAAAAACGATTTTCCCCATTAATAACCAAGGTTATTATAGTAAAAACATAATAAAATTCATTTAAAAAATAGTCATTATACCATCACTTTGTGTAATTGGTAATACTATAAAGTATCTTAAGAGAACAAAACAAAGAATGATTTTATGAAATTTTAAATGGTCATAATATTATAAATTTACCATGACCAGAACATATCTACGTTAAATAAGATTAATCTAAACCAACGTAACTGTGTACAAGTTCATTGACATATTGATGGTTTCATAATTTAGTCTGGTCAACATGTACCTTTTTGAGTAAAATTTTTGAATATATTCCCCGAAAGTTACAATCGAGGTGTCATTCTCTTCGAAATAATGTACCTATAGAA
Source organism: Listronotus bonariensis (assembly GCA_014170235.1). Lineage (NCBI taxonomy): Eukaryota > Metazoa > Arthropoda > Insecta > Coleoptera > Curculionidae > Listronotus > Listronotus bonariensis. The sequence goes on from JACEGR010004223.1 coordinate 77,588, forward strand.
AGTTTAAGGAAAAGTCCCGGAGAGGGTCAATAAAAGTTGCAAAAGTTATAAACACAAAATGTCAAAAAAGTAGGGGTTTGATTTTTTTAAATATCTCAAAAACTATAAAAGATATTCAAAATTAAAAAAAAAATTAAAAAGTTTAAGAAGTTTCCTAAAAAAGTCCTACCTCCCGCAACTGTATCTTTAATATTTATAATTTTTACAGAGCCCCGAAATTAGCGCTAAAAGCGGGCAGTCTGACTTCCGCGAGAGGTCCGTCCCTCGGACACGGCAACAAAAAAAATCATTTTGTCATATAAAATATGAAAATAAAAAAATAAAAAATGTTGACACAATTAGGATACATGTATAAATAATTATCGGCCAGCCAAAAATTTGTATCCCCATTTTTCCATTAGTTATCCATTAGTTAATTAATAACTTTTTTAAAGTTGTATGTTAACATAAAAAGCCCGATTATTATTAACTACAACCTTGAGATTTTTTTACGTTGTTGAGTTATTCTTAAGAGGTATATAGAAATAGATTTCCAGGGAAAAAATTTAAAAATGTTAATTTTATACTTTTTTATTACCAATCAAATACTGTAAAAGAACCCAAAATTTTTAATTTTTTCTCTTCTTTCTAAATCTTTTTTTTTTTTGAATATCTTTTATCGTTTTTGAGATATTCAAAAAATAAACAAACCCCTACTTTTTTTCATTTATTGTTCCTAACTTTTGCAAATCGAATAACACCTTGATCGTAATTTTCGAAGAATATACAAAAATTTTACCCAAAAGGTACATGTTGACCAGACTAATCAAAAAAGTGGCGATGCCATTCTGGTAAAACATATTTAACATATGCGATTTTTTTATACAAATATACAGTGCATTTCTTTAATGTCCGCCCCCTTTTATTTTTTAAACGGATCAATTTAAAAAAGTAAAACTTTGGGATATGAAATTAATGCATACAAATTAAATCGAAAGGTGGGTTTTGTGGCACATCATTTTAAAGCTCCTGACTAGTACTTTATAATCCTAGAATATAAAATTAATACATACCTTTACCTAATACAAAATGGAGGCACTTTCAAAATTACCTAAATACCTGATTTAGATGGCCATATTTTCGAAACTAATAAAGTTAGATGTACCTAATGTGGTATTTTTTAAAGCTATTTCAAAGATCTTTTTATTGGTGATACTGGTGATAATCACTTAATTTCCTAGCTACCTACGGCACTAAACTGAGACTGTAGATATAATGAAAATTATATTGGGATGTAAATGGTCATATTGCCGAAACTATTAAAGATAGATATATTAAATGTGGTATTTTTGTAAAGCTTTTTAAAAGACCTTTTAAATTATGACATAATTTACAGGGTATTTCATTTTAAATTGTTTATCTCTTTATTTTTCTTGAGTTTTTGATGTTCTTTTTATTCTTTTGTTATGCTCATAAGATAATAGATCAAAAAGTATAAAACTTTTAACAAGGCGTGCTTTTTATTTTTCTTTGTTATAGTTAAAAGTGGGTGGAAAATTATAAATAAAAACCCTGTATATCCCCTTAAAGTTCAACATTATTTTTTTAATTGTTTGCTTAAGCAATAACTGATAAAAAACGTATTTGGAGCATAGAGTAAGCGCCCCATCATTTTAGCAATAATTTGCATTAATTGTGTGCCTTTAGAGGGCTTTTTACTTGTACTTAATAGAAATTTATGTAACAAGTGCATAAGGTGACACTTTTTTTTAGGAATGGAAAGTTTGACCAATCCCAAGAGTAAAAAAGACACTTTATGCATGTGTTACATATTATATTTTTCACGACCGTATGAAAATTTCCCATAATACCATTTTATACATTATTTATTTACCTAATATTATTAACTGTCAAATCTTAAAACTAGTGGCACATGAACTAAAAGAAATAATGACGAAATCAAAAGTAACTTGACCGTTTGGTTCAGTTGATGTCGCGTTTACTGTAACATTGCATAAATTAATATTTAAGTTTGTTGTAGTAGGCATTGAAACAAAACACTAATTCAAAGTATGAAAAAAAGCTTCGAAGTGTTAAAAAAATGTTACTTTTTTTAACACTTTATGTAGTGTACTAGAATGGAGTACTTTAACTTCATGTTAACGATAAAAAATACATTTTTTAACGATCGAGGAAAAAAGTGTTTTTGTCATAATTTTTAAGCTACTCTATTTTTCAGTAAGTTTTCTAAAAGACCTATGCACTGGCCGGATTAACCATAAAGCAGATTAGGCAATTGCCTAGGGGCCCCGCATTAGATAAGGGCCCTGCGCAATTGGAATGTTTCGTGAAGTCCAAATTAAATTTAGGTAGCTTCGTTTAAATATTGGGAGGATCATAATTAATGTGGAAGATACTAGTAATGTAAATTCCGGACTAAAATTTTAATAAACATGATAGTTTAAATAACTAGATCTGACTTTCGCTCTTATGCTGCTTAACAGCTTTATATCTGAAACTAAATATTTGAATTTATACTTGATGCACTGTACTTTCTCTTTTAAGATTAAGCTTAGGTAATTTGCACTAAATTGGAAATAAAAAAATATCGAAATTAATTTTACGAAAAAAACTTATTTTATATATATAAAAAAATCTGTTTCCCCCTCGAGTCAGTTATTTTAAAGCAATAAAACAAAACAAAAATAAACAAATATCATAAAACTAGAACGTCGCGATGTAGTGGCTTAAAACAACGTTCGCTGAATATGTAGTTTTTTTGCAAAATACTTCCCACATACCAACGGTGATAGTTGTTTAAATGGAAAATTTGGTGTTTAATTATTTAATTTGATACCGGTGTACCATTTTAAATACTTGATTTTGTTATACCCCATGACTTTTAAAACAGGTAAAAATAATAACTATTTTTATTAAAATAGTCAAAAGGGAAAATACAAAACATATTCAGTATTTTTTAACACGCTTTTATTGGCTTCACTTGTATGTCTATACTGGTATGTCACTCTCAATTATTTATGTTGGACACTAGTATTATTGTAGGTGTCACACCAAGCATAGTTTTGGATTTTTAACATGCTTTTAATTAATATATATACTGCCGTCCTAAGCCAAAAAAACACATCTCAATATATTTTCGATTTATATGTTATGGCTCTTAAGGACGCTGGCTCTTAAGGACGCTAGATACCATGTTTAACCCACTTCCTTAGCAAAAAAACGCATTTTAACTCCATAGTGCCTAAAAATTAATAACACAATTATACACATTAAAAAAAAACATAGAAACCTATTAATCCTAATCGGATCTCAATTTCCTACGCAAAGTTGAAATACTGAGATGCGTCTTTTTGGCTTAGGAGGGTAGTATGGGTCCCTGTAACCGAACTTAACATTCTTATGACTGTTTTTGATGTTTGACAGTAGGTACACTAAAAGTATACTTTTTATAACATCATACTATAAAGTAAAATAAGAAGAGAAATAAAAGATAATAATTTGGTTTCAATAATTTTTAAATGATTCTGTCACTGTCCAAGAGACAAATAATATGGTACCAGAAATAACTTATCTTCTATTGTTAGAACTACAAATGGGTAGTCATCTATTTAGTTTATTTTAGATACATATTTACTTACCTAAGCTTAAAAGCAGCAATATTAGTGTGTTATATATTTTTGACGTAGAATTCAATATTGTCAAAATTTGTTAAAATATACAGGTTGTACCATTAAAAAAAAATTACTGGATAATAAATATTTTGCTTTTGGGACACATAGTATATTAAAATGGGTAAAAAATCGATTATTTTTATTTTGACTTTTGACACTGAAAAACTGATTTCTAGTTATTTCCGAAGAATATAGTTTTTATTACAGTTTGGCATATTTTTTCACTTCCATAAAAAAATCATATCTCACCATTCGGTAATCATTCACCAAAACTCCTAAAGAGTTTTTCGTAGAATATTGAACGCTCTACAAAAAGAATCCAAAACAAATGTTTGATTAAGCACACTAATATTAAAATAATTGGTAAATATACAATAGGGTTCATTTTGACTTTTGATACTAAGAAATTGGTTTCTAGGCACCTTTAGCAAAGGCTGGGCAACCATCAGCCCCTAATAATTTTAATGGGAAAACTCGCATTATAATAGTTTTGGATATTTTTTTCAGTCCCATACAAAAAAAAAATCATATCTTACCATTCGTTAATCATACAGCAAAACTATAAAAGAGTTTTTGTAGAAAATTAAACGCTCTATAAAAGCGATTTTTTTTTATTATATTTTTTTTGGTAAATTCAACCATTAAAAAGATATTCATAGTTAAAGATTTAAAATTTTTAAGAAAAATATATATTTTTTTAATTTACTGAAAAATACTTATCTACAATTAAGTTTTTTTCTATTTCTATCGGATATCAAATACTTTACAAAAAAGGCCGCTTATTTTTTTAAATGAGTTACAAAATGTTTCAATATTTGACCTGATATTTTTGTAATGGTTACATTTATCAAAAAGTACACGAGCCCTTTATTGTAGAGCATTTAATTTTCTACAAAAAACTTCCATACAGTTTTGCTGCATTATTAACGAATGGTAAGATATACATTTTTTTGTATGGGATTTAGAAAAATATGCAAAACAATAACGAGGCGGCGGATCTTCCTATTAAAATTAAGGGCTAATGGTTGCCCAGCCTATGCGACTTTTTTGACCCACCCTATGTATATTTACTGTAAAAATTAGTGTGTTTAAACAAATATTTGTTTTAGATTTTTGTATCTTGTACAGGGGCGAGGTTATTCTGAGTTAAAATATGGTTGGAACAACCTGTATTGACCAAAGAAAAACTAAATTTACTTTGGTTAGTTTAAATGCAGTTGTAACGAATTCTATTATTGATATTTGTTGCTTTCTCTTTCTAGTATCTAAATAATGGTGAATTGCAAATTATGCAATTATTTTTGTCAAAACAATCATTTCAACCATACACTTAACAAGCCGCAGCCACAGATGACGTTGGTGTTAATCTGTGCCACGAGCATTATTGCTTGAAATATAATTTACTTTACTTACATTTGCATTTTATTGAAAACTTCCGTTTATTCTATTTTAAGTTTAAATGTGTCATTGTTAACATAATTTTATTAAGGGAAAAAGAGGAAGCTTTTGTATTTTGTGCAAAATTTAATTAAAATCAATAAAAATCGTAGCAAAGCGTTTTTGGTCAAATTATCTTCGGTGCTACTTGTCTAGCAGGAATCATAGCTCCGAAAAACATCAACAAGGTAAATAATATACCCTGTATCTTGTATACATATAGGGCATTTCAATTAAAACAACCCTCTACGTATAAATTCGTTATTTTTACAACCCCTATTTAGCGGTCCAAATTGTGGAATTTAAGGTTTGAAAAACAGTTCTGAATTGATTACGAAATGTTCACTAAGTGTGACGAATTGGTCATCCATACACCAACTTTTACAGTGTGTTTACAATATCAAGGTCTTCGAAATTTTTTAGCGCGTCATATTAATCATACATGGCTCAATCAAAAGAATGCAACTGGTCACAAAATGGTCAACATTGGTCAGTATGATTAATTAATTGGTCATCAAGATTAAAGGAGTTTTGTATTAAATGAAGTCATTCAAGAACGAGAAAATTTTATGAGCGGCCTAAAATTTCAAAATTTAGATTTAAAAAACAAATTCTGAAAGCTAGAAACATTTAGAGAATTGGTCAGAGGTATTTAATACTTGGTCTGCTGTAATAGTTGGTCATGAATTGGTCAGTAATTGGTCAGTAGTAAAATAAAATTATAGGTTGTTATTTCAAATTCATTAATTGCTACATAAGAATATTCAGCACATCAATTATTCAACGCAATATCAATTGGTCACAAATTGATCATGATTGCTCAGAGAATTGCAGTAATTGGTCAACGGTTAAATAGACTCTAGATAAGTTGTTTCAAAATTATTACTTGTTACATTAAAATAGGTAGCACCTCAATATCAACATTCAGTGCCCATTCAATCCTATATAAATTGGTCACGGTTGGCCAGTCTCGCTGTGATTGGTCAGACGTTGAAGACAATCTACAGGGGTAGTTTTACACTTTTTTTAATATACAGTGAGGCCCTGAAGTCCGTCGCTCCCCCCTTTTTAACCTCTAAACCCTTTGGTATATTTTTATAAAACTTGGAACGATAATATATGACCAAGGTCTGCATTTTTGATTGATATAGCAATACCAGCTCTAAATGTCAAGGTGACAGCAGCGCGCCATTTTATTAGGATTTTTTTTTATCAAAAGAAGGGTCTTGTGGCACATTGTTTGAAATCTCCTGACAAAAGTACTATATAACCCCAGAATATTAGGTAAATTATTTCACACACTACAAAATGGCGGTACTTTAATAATAACCTGAATACCATATTTAGATAGCAATATTTCCGAAACTTTATTGTAATTAATGTAGTATTTTCTTAAAGCTTTTTTAAATACCTTTTAAATTGTTTTATAATATACAAGACCTTGGTCATAAATTATCGTTTTAAGTTTCATGAAAATATACCGTGCGGTTCAGATGTTAGAAGGAGGGCGACGGGGTACTAACATTGTTTTGACTCATTCTATCAGACCAATCATTTACGACACGATCTTTCCGGACCGCCTGTATATTTAAATATTAAAGGTATTTTTTTAATGTAAAAATATATCGTTTTTTTACCTACCCAATTTTATTTCCATTTTTGTAACTACTTTTATAAATTCCTTTCAATTTCTTTTCAAGACTTCCCCTAAATTTAATTGCTAAGAAATGCTTTCCAGGAAAAACTTTTTCTTTCGGAGTGATAACCAGAACTTCGTCCGATAGATTTTCAGTCACACTTAAAATACTCAATGCTTTCTTATTTTCCCGCACTAGCTCTACAGAAACAATTGTGAGATTTTTACTGTGCACCACAATTTCTTTTTAGGATTTAAAACGTTTAAAGTTATATTTACAAAGCCTTCAAAATAATTTCTGTCCAGAAATGGTAACAGAGTTAAGTTGTATAAGGAAGGATAGGTGTCATTTGGAAGTCTTTGATAACTAGCTCCACGGATTTCCGGTATACTAATACTATTACGTCTATAAGGATAATTAAATCCAGGAGGTTTTGAACTATTATAGAGTAAATGTCTTCCAACAAACACTAAAACCGTCACTAAAACTCCGCACAAAATAAACCAAAACATACAACAACTAAACAGGCACGTAACGAGTTTTCTTCTACCCTTACGTTCGCCATTTTTATCAGTCTTTGGACCACAGCACGACATTTTAATATAAACAATAATTTAGTTAAAACATTTCACCAAGTTATTCGCAAAGTCCGCTCACGTGCATTGGTAAATGTTTCGTAAGATTTAAATGTTTAGGTAGGGGCTTTGTTAGATAGTACCGTAACTGGTATAATTCTTGTCGAGAGTACTAATAGTGTCGTGTATAATTGGTAATAGGTGCATGGGTGTATGTACTCTACTGGGTGGAAGGTGTATTTTGTTTTATCGCCATGTCATCACACTTGCGGTTTTTAGCCCAGTAAATAAAAAAAGTAAAGCAAAATAAAGGATTTTGAGGTTGAGATCCTTTTTAAATTAGTTTAGTCGAAGAAAAGATAGTTTTAAAAAGTATAGGATTGGAACTACGGAATCATTGTAATTTTCTGCTAAATTTACCTTGCAATTGTTTTTAAGGCCATCTTTTACTTACCTGCATAAGTTGAAATACTTTTTCGCATTAAAAAAACGTGTTTTTTAAAACAACAACAACAAAATAAAGTACATAGTTGCCTCATAAAATAGGTTTATTCTTTACCCCTACTTGGTTATTAAATTCTTAATATAAACAGTTTTGCACCATTGCAGTACCCACAAGAAACAGCAAAGCTTAATTATAATTGTTTAATTTAACACATGATTGCTTTTTCATGTCCTATCTTACACCCGATCACTACATGAAATGACATAATATATGCAATATCTTAGACAGGACTTGAAAGATATACAAATTGTGATAAAGGTAATTCTTTGACCAATTTTATACTAAAAAAGTATACAGGGTGTTCGATTTAAAATAAATAAAAAAAAATAATTAAAAATGTGCCACCTTTGAAAAAATAAAAAAATAAAAAGCGTGCAATATGTATAAAAGGCTTAAAATAATTAAATAAAAACGCAAGAAATTAAGAACCTCGCTGTAACAAGAAAACGACGCAAATGGCGAATTGCAGTTTTCACAGGTAGGTAGGCTTGAAATTTGAGTCTCGCAAATGGAGGTCAGTTTTGGTGTAACAGATATAGCAACATATCTCAGAACCTATAAAGCCCGTCAAAGTGGCACACCATGTACAGTGTCTTTTGTTTGTGTTTACAGTATATGAATATAAACTGACCCATTTCTTTACATATTATATTATTTTTTACATGACTAGAATTCATACCACCAATGGTAACAACTTATTTTGCAATGCTAATCATAATAATTAAATCAAATTTTATTTAAAACTTAACTATGTTAATAGTTGCTTGGAAATTATGGGTACAGCCAATATTCTACAAAAACACAATTTATATTATTATTTCATACGTTTAAAAGTATTTACCCAATTTATATAAATCTTCCTGTATTCCATAAAATCAATATTTATAACATACTAATTATCTTAATTAAATTACCACATTTATATTTACTAAAATGTACCCTTTATCTAAAAACGAATACTTTAAAATATAGAAATAATTATTAATAAATATGTACTTATTAGTACCAATTATAGGTGTTACAAAAATGCCACCTTTGCATAAACAATATTTTTTTAATAATACGAATATTTGTCGTAAATAAAGAAAGATCTTGGACATTAACCTTTAAAGAGGAGGTTGCAGCAACGACATTAAGACCTTAATACTTAAATTGATCCCGCCCTAAAGCCCAGTTATTCTATCTACATGTTCGTTTCAAATGCGAATAATTCTATTTGCAGTGAAGGTTGCAGTAACAACATTAAGAGCTTTTGATGCATTGCATGTTCCGTTGCATGTCGCATTACACAGGTCTGGACGCGGTTTTACGTTGTATGTTGCGTTGCCCGTTGCATTACACACATCTGTATGCGGCTTAAGCTGACCATGGCTACGTGACTTAAAATTAACCGTTTTAGCGTAATCAAGGCACTCTAGATTAAAATTTTTAAAACTTTTTTGACAACGGAAGTGGAACAATGGCATGTAAGGTGTCAGTGTGTGTATTCAGAATATCATATACTATCAAAATGAGATATACAGGGTGTTTCCTTACAACGGTACAAAACTTTAAGGTGTAATACTTTATGTTATTTTATGAAAAGAAGTTACTATAAACATAATAACATGTCCGGAGATGCTTCCTTAATGAGATACAGGGCGTTAAAATTTAATATATTTAGAAAAAAGAACACTTTTTTCTAAATATTTCGAATATACTTAGGCCGACTGATGTAAAATTTGGTACATTCATTTAACGTAATAAGGCGCCTATTAAGTCCTAACCAGATGGTTATTATTGGGTTCAGTGGCGTCTCAGTGAGCACCGCAACCTATATAACGCATATATATATATATATATATATATATATATATATATATATATATATATATATATATATATATATATATATATATACAGTGTGTCCCGCTTTTCATGAATACACCCTGATATCTCAGTTATGAATAATGCGATTTTCTTCAAATTTTGGTGGTGATTGTATGTTAGAGAAATGAAGTATTTGGCATAGTGAAAACTTTTATTCACCATTGGCGTGCGGTCTTGGTGGGTAAAAAAGACTTGATTTTTAGGAAAAGGATATTAGGGCTTATTCAAAATTTTTTTTTCTGTCAGATTTAGAATCAGCATCCCCAAAAACCCTTTAATTCATATTTTCAAAATCTCAAGAGCTGATTTTAACAGAAAAAAATACTTATTTTAATTAACTTTTTTAAGAGGTTATTTATTCCTAACTTTTTGGTAATGTAAACTTTCCTATGAAGTGGATAGGTAGAAATTCTCCGTTAGAACCATGGCCCCCAGATCGCCGGATATTACTCCTTGTGACTTTTTTCTCTGGGGATACTTGAAGAATAAAGTGTATGCTACTAGGCCGCGAAATAGACAGGAACTTTGCATTAGAATCAGGCAAGCGTGCCAGGAAATTACTCCCCAAACTTTAAGAAAAGTGAATTTACATTTAAGAAGAATTGTTGAAAAGTGTATTGTTTTAGAAGGTAGTTATGTTGAAAATACAGAAATCTAAAATGATGCAATTAGTAATTTTGATATCACAGTTTTAAATAAAGGACTTATTAAAAAGGTTACTTAAAATTATTTGTTTGCTAAAATCAGTTCTTGAGATTTTTAAAATATGAATTAAGGGGTTTTTGGGGATGCTGATTCTAAATCTGACAGAAAAAAATTTATGAATGAGCCCTAATATCCTTTTCCTAAAAAATCGAGTCTTTTTTAGCCACCAAGACCGCACGCCAATGGTGAATGAAAGTTTTCACTATGCCAAATACTTCATTTCTCTAACATACAATCATCACCAAAATTTTAAGAAAATCGCGTTATTCATAACTGAGATAACAGGGTGTATTCATGAAAAGCGGGACACACTGTATATATATATATATATATATATATATATATATATATATATATATATATATATATATATATATATATATATATATATATATATATATATAAAAATACACGGTCAAATTTTAGGAGGTGATTCCCCATTGAAAAATATGAAAAAAGTTCCTATAAACACGGGTCCGAAAATACATAGTTTCCAAGATACAGGGTGTTAAACTTTTTAAAAAAATATTTCTTTTGTAATTATCTTGAATACCCTGAAACCGATTTTCTTGAAATTTTTCGATGTTATTTCTAGTAATAAGGGCCAAAGTTAGGCATAATTAAATTAAAATTATTAAGTCCAGTGGCGTCTCACGGGACATCTTATCGAAAATAATTGTAAAAAAATGTACGCCACTGACTTTTTGTAACTTTTTATTTTTTTTAGAATAAGCAACTGAAAATACAACTTTTTTATCTCTTGAAATTTTTTTGTATCTTGCTTCGTTTTCGAGAAAAAAATGAAAACCACTTTATTGCATGTTTCTTGGGACGGATTTTTTGAATTTTGACGATTTACTTAGCAAAAACAGTTAAAGATAGAGCAAAATTAATTTTACTCTCCTATCTTAACTTTTTAAGGACTATCTAATGACATTAAAAAGTGAAGGTCAACTGAAGATTAAAGAAGGTGAATGTTGAACCTAAATGTTGGACACCCTGTATCTTAGAAACTATGCATTTTCGGACCCGTGTTTATAGGCACTTTTTTTCATATTTTTCAATGAGGAATCACCTTCTGAAATTTGGCCGTGCATTTTTCGAACACCCTGTATATATGTATATATACATATTTTTTAACTAAGCCATTTTTAATAAAAGTTTTTAGTCTCTTTTTTTGTATCTAGCTTCGTTTTGGTGATTAAAGCCACTTTAATTTCTTCTAAAAGGTACCTATAGACGACATAGTAAAAAACAAAAATAAAACATAAACAATTATTTGCTTTAAAATAAATAATTAGTTGTGTATTTTATCAAAATTGCCAGTTTCTTCTCTGCTAAGGTCAACATTGTATATTTTTTAATTTTGGATTTTATTTTATGCTGTTTATGTGTACTTGTTAGGATCACTGAAAGTGGCTTCAAATTTTTTTTCTTAAAAAAGCGAGATACGAATAAAATTCAAAAAACAAAAAGTTGTATTATTAATTGCTTAATTATAAAAAAACCAAAACGTAAAAAAAGTCAGTGGCGTACTTTTTCTCAATAATATAAGTTGCGGTGCCCACTGAGAAGCCACTGGACCAAATAATAACAATCTGGTTAAGACTTAATAAGCGCCTTATTACTGTAAATAAATGTACCAAATTTTATTGCAATTGGCCTAAGCCTATTAAAAATATTTTTCATAAATTTACACGCCCTGTATCTCAGTAAGGAAGCAACTCCGGGCATATATATTTATAGGATTTTTTTATAAAATAACATAAGGAATCACACCTTAAAGTTTCGTACCATTGTTAGAAAACATTCTGTATAATAATCCGGTGCATTTGTGTTAAATATCGATATAAAGGTATAAAAGGTATAGTTATACAGGGTGTTTCCTAACTACGGTACGATACTTAAGAGAGTGATTTTATGTTAACATATGTTCGAACTTTCTTCATTTCTGAGAATTTAACGTTTAAAAAAGTATGTATTTTTAAATATATTTAAAACTCTTTAATCGATTTAAAAGAAATTAGGTACACTTAATAAATGTAATAAGGCACTTATAAAGCTGAATTCATAGATTGACATTTCCGTCACCGATCGTCGTTTAAAGTTTCGGTTTCTGATATAGTATATGAAACCGGTGAACAAAATATAAATTGACAAATGGAAAGTTGTTGTTTCATCTTCTAACTGAAAACGTCAAACGACAAACGGGAACAGAAACATCAATCTATAAATTCAGCTTAAAGCTCTACCTAGATTATGACAATTGGGTCTGGTGGCGTCTCAGTGAACACCACAGCGAATATTATTAAGAAAAAAGTACGCCACTGACTTTTGATAAAGTTTTTATCCTTTTTCCAGATTTAGCAATAAAAGACGCAACTTCTTAGTCTCTTGTATTTTCTTCTTATCTTGCTTCGTTTTCGAGAAAAAAATTGAACTCACTTTAAGTCATTCTAAAAATTAGCCATATACAGCATAAAATAGGCAAATATTTGTTTTATTTTTATTTTTTTCATGTTATCTTTGAGTACTTTTTAAAAGAAATTTAGATGGCTTTAATATTAT
>JACEGR010004224.1:0-90542 GCA_014170235.1 Listronotus bonariensis
ATAATACATTTACATGTTTTCGGCAATTAGGAAGTTCAGTAAAAAATGAATGTGGTATAAATTGTTGGAAAACCTTTTTAAAAATGCAACCATTCCATCAGTATTTTCCTATAACGTTGTCACGTTTAACTATCGTCAGTAAGCCGACTTTGCAGACAACCAATTTTTTTTGTCATTATTATAACTCCAAAGTTAATTCTGATTTTACCGGAAGTACCATAAAAACTTTCTAATTTAAAATGCAAGTGCTTATTTTTTTCTATATTTGTATTCTTTATGAAATTCTGTTTTTAATAATACCTCATACAGAATGTTTGTTTTTAAAATGGCGGCAAGGAACTACTTTTACAGAAAATCATGTGTCGCTATTTTTTCTGTTTTAAATAGGTATATTTTTACCTTCACAAGTAGTCATATACATATTTCAGTTTCTTTAATAAATCACTTACTTATCTTAAATTCAGTTTTTAATTTTTCCAAACGTTTTAAATAGACCCATCCCTTTTATATTTTATTTTTAAGTTCTACACTAAAACATCTTTTTAATGATATATTACAACATATTGTTTATGATAATGATTTATGACCGCCATATTAAAAGTAAAAAGTAGGTTATGTTATGTGTTTAAAAAAGATTTTGGTGTGGAATTTAAAAAAAATAGGGGTGTTTCCATTTAAAATGTTTAACAATTTTTTTTTATTAATTAAACAAAAAACTTAATTTACAAAAGGTAAGTGATTTATAAAAAAACGAACGAAATATATTACTACCACAATAGGCCATTTTTAACACGCTTTTATTAGCTTGGGTTGTATCTATCTATCTATCTATGTAACGGAATCTTTGAGCCTAATTTTTACCAACTTCCAGCTATTCGATTTCTTTGAAACTTTGCACACCTATCAAGGACCCATGACAATGCAATAATCTGCAAACAGTATCCCGTTATCCTGATTAGGATCGCCAGGATAAATAAATTCCTTTATATTATAAAAACAATATTGAATGGCGAATGCGCTAGACTATTAACACCTGTGTTGCCATCTTTTGCAACATCTCAAACTTTTCTCAGGAACTTTAAAGAAAACTGTGTTTTTAACACGAAATAGTTCGTGAAACATTTCAATATCACATGACCGAAGAAAAATAATTGATATATCGAACTAAAAATGAAAAATAAATAATAGTTTAAAAAACTAAAAAACACGCTTTTATATGCAACCGAACTAAAAATTAGAAAATAATTTTTCATTACAAAGAGTTTGTCACTTCAGAATAAAAGCGTGGGGTGCTATATTGCTTTGTATTTCAAAAAAAATTATTATAACATTTAATATATTAAGCACCCCACGCTTTTATTCTGAAGTGACAAACTCTTTGTAATGAAAAATTATTTTCCAATTTTTAGTTCGGTTGCATATAAAAGCGTGTTTTTTAGTTTTTAAACTATTATTTATTATATTTCTATAGCTAACTTAGCCACAGATTTAATTTTAGGAAACTGTATGTACTTATTGTAAAAATAATACTTAAACAGTATAAATTCGTCTTTAATGTCTTAGTCATCTAAATTCTTGATTACTATGAATTTTAAATAATTTCTATTAAGTTTATTCGCAAATTGTCAAATTTTAAAACTAATGACACATAAACTAAAAAAATAATGGCAAAATCAAAGGTAACTTGATCGTTAGGTTCAGTTAGTGTCGCGTTTGTTACATTGCATAAATTGATATTATTTAGGTTTATTGTAGTAGGCATGAAAACAAAACACTAATATAAAGTGTAAAAACTTCTCAAAGCGTTAAAAAAATTACTCTTTTTATCACTTTATGTTGTGTACTACAATGGAGTACTTTATCTTCTTGTTAACGATTTAAAAAAACTGCCTTTTTTAACGGTCTTGGAAAAAATATTTTTCCGTGTATCACTTTAAGTCTACATTATATTTTTATTCCACTGTTTTATTTTGTCTCGCACAAATCCTTGCATAGCTGACAGGTACTGTCGGTAAATTACTGGCATACAGATATAACTAACTTTTTACAGCTGCAATAAAATGTTTTACAACTTAAGTAACAAAGACCTTAGGAAGTAAAGTTCTTTACTTGATATCATTTAGACTTGCGGCTATATAAACTACAAGAAGTATGCATACACCAAAAAGAAAATGAGCTTTTTATTATTTAAATAAAAAATTTAACGAATATTTTAACTGTTGTGGGGTGGACTATTTTTTAAAGGTATAAAAGAAATGATAAACAATTTTTTTAACCTATAATAAACACTCGTCAACAAAATTTTAACTTCCACATCCGATTTAACTGGAAGTGATCTTAACTTTGTTATTTTAAATGGAACACTTCCTATATTTTTCCAAAAAATCAATTTTACACGCAATTCCAAGAAAATACATATACCACGTGTTATACCTGTTACACATATTCAATTAAATTATTTATTTCAAAAACAACATAAGTCGTATATATACACCCATAGCTTATGTTATTTTTGAAAGAAACGATTTAAATATATATTCTATTACCGTAAAAATACGATTTTTGGTTTTACCGAAAGTGACACAGAAATTGACTTTTGGCAGTAAAAACTTCAATCATTCTAAACGAAACCACTATCTTAAGCCTTTAAATTTAACACTAAGTCATCAATCTTTTTTGTTAATTATATTCTATCTTTAAACCTTATAGTGTTTAAGATATTAAAAGTAAAACTCTAGGCTGCCTTAAAAATAGCGAAAAAAATATATTTTTTAAGGTTTCACTATTAATAACTTAAAAACCACTAGGTTTAGAGAGATAATATAATTAGCAAAAAAGATTGAGAAATAAGTGTTAAGTTTAAATTTTAAGGCTTAACTTATTGGTTTCCGTTTAAATTATTAAATTTCTTCAGTGCCAAAAGTCAATATCTGTGGCACTTTCGGTAAAACCGAAAATTTTATTTTAGGGGTTATCGAATATAAGGCTTATTAAATAGGTGACACTATGTGACAGTCACTCAAAAAAACTGCGTGTAATTCGTCGTTTCGTGATACGTTTTTGAGTCGGTCTCGCTTTGTTATTTAGACAATTAGCGATGCTAGGGGAGGGGCAGGGGTGGCTCGGACCCCTTAAATATGTATGTTTTCTTCTCGCTGGTGAAATAGAATACTATTGGAGGTAGTTAATTTTTTGAAAAAAATGCCCCCTTCCTTCGTTACTGTTTTAGATTGTCTCTCTTGTCTACGCATTGGCAAAAACTTAGTCTGTAATATCAACACTTTAAGCCTAAACATTCGCCTTTATATAAGATTAAACTTTATTACAATTTTAGTGCCAAATAAAAACCTTTTTCCGACCTATAAAAGCGTACAAAAATAAATTGTTTCCGCATGCTCAAGTATCCAAACAACTTAGGCAAACACTTTCTCCATTCTGAGTCGAAATGAATCCCAAGTGTGTTTTAAAACGAGAGAAATCTTATGCATAGATTATGCCCTGCTGGTAGGTAAACAGAAAATGATGTTGAATATTTAAGTTTAGTGATTTTCTTCTATACAATTTCAATTTAGCGTAAAATTTGAAAATAAAACTTTTTAAATTTCTCCATTGTTATGTAAAGTTGCTTTTTTATATGTATGTAAATACTATACACAGCTAAACTTGGGTTAATATTAGGGGAGATCTGGGAAGCCACGCTCACCTAAGCAAGTTTAAATATTGTGAAGTTTCAGTTATATATAGGTCTCTATTAAAAGCGGCGTTTAATGCTTATTGTTTATTAAGTTAAGCTTAATTTTTAAATAACTTTACTTTTTCAGAAAAAAATTTTGAGGCCCTACCAATGGGCGGAGATGTCCAATATGCTGAATAAAATCGCTCATCTAGAATGGACAAGGCCCCTCACTAATGTTTTACTATAAAACATTTTTAAGTATAATAAACCATATAAAACTAGTAATCTAATATTTAATATAAGTCCTGGATATTTATATTCTTCTAAATAATAAAGTTTGGGTATGAGAATAAAAGGTTAAAGCCAACAGAAAAAAAAAGAAAATAATTTTATCATATATTTAATAACAAATAATATAGATAAATTCCACTCAGCTAAATGACAAACATATGCTTTTGTTCCACCTTAGTTGGAGCAATTTTCTTTGAGCGGTCTTTCCCTATAACGTTGTTTTTTCTTTAAAATTTAAATTTTTACCAATATCCCTACAAAACATAGTATTTTATTTAGGCATAATAAAATACAATTAATCACCTACATTTCGATATATCCATGATGCATATTAATACTTACGCATCGTAGTAACATGTGAATTTTCATAGAAGAAAAAATACATCAACCTGCATCCAAAACGTTTTTTGACGAGTGAAGGATTAAAAATGATTTAAAAGTTAGCTAATTTAGAATTTTAGCTCTAATGTTTGTATTTAGTGTATTCCTTTTCTGCTCTAGAACCGCCCGAAACCGTTTTTGAACTGTCAAGAGTGTCAAAACTGTCAAAAATGCAATAGATTGCAATTAAAGGAACACTTTTGGTGTCGTTCTGGGTGGTTCTAGGCCCTAAAAGGAATACACCAATTGAGTGATAGATAAGTTGGACTGATTACAGGTTGCGTTTAAAAATTTTTGACGGTGGACGGCTTCCCGGACCTCCCCTACTATTTTTTGACATATTAGTTTCTTGTTTAAACTATATTTTTTAAATTCTTTTGACATCAGTGTAAAAAATTGAATACAGTCAAATGTTAGGTTATTAGGAATATACAGGTTGTTTTTAACTTAAGGTCAATATACAGTGTGTTACAAATCCCATGTATTATTGCGCATCCTAATGCTGAATAATTGAGCGAAGAAAAATTTAAAAAATACCGGTAACTTCCGGAGATATCCGGAAAAAAACGAATCATTCAGTTATTCATTTAATAACATTGGTGATTATTTTAAAAAACAATAGCGCTTTCTTAAAGCACTTTTTATTACGCTTTTCAAGAAAATATTTCTATTTTTTCAATATGACCATCATCCTGGTCCGTATTAAAAAAAATGAAATTGATGATGGTGGCTGAAAAACGAAACTTCGGCGTCGTATCAAAAAATAAACTTTTTTCTAAAACAGCACGAAAAAGTGCCCTAAAAAGTGCTATTGATTTTTAAAAATAATTACTAAGCAAGGCCTTAAAAATAAATGGTTAAATAAATTTTTCGGTCTTTTCCGGATATCTCCGGAAGTAACCGGAACTTTTAAATTTCGCCTCACCCAATTATTTAGCTTAGGGCGCAACTTTGCCTGAATTTAACCAACTTTCTATCTCTTATGATTGCCGAGATAACAATGCTAATACATCGAATTTGTAACACCCTGTATAGCTCATAGAACTGATAATGGGCCTTAATTACCCAAAAACTGTTTATATAAAAAGTTCTTCAAATAGTTTAAAATTTTACTTTATTTCTGACATTTTCAGGGGCGGTCATATTCATTCCTAGATTAATGCCACATCCTATGTAACAGATTTTTTTACCCCCTCTCGGAAAATTGACCCACTTGACATATTTTTGAGATCATAATATTTTTGCATTATAAAAACATGTAAATAGTTATTTGTTCACTATTGATATAATATATAATAAATTATTGTAAACAAATATTATACAAAACATATTTTTATTACCACTGGGTGTTAGTGCCATTTTTAACTGACACGTGGATAGTATTTCTAAGATTTTTTTAATTTGAGCATTTTGTTTTATAAAAATGATATTAGTTTAAAAGAAAATAAAGTATTATTCTTTAAAAGATCCAACACGACGTATCCCATGGCTCCGACCCCATAGGGCGTCGTGCGGAAGGCCATCCATATCGAAGACCACTCCTCTCGTCCGCTCGGTCAGTGATCTTCGGCCAAATTCATTTGCCTCAGTAGACGAAGGGATCCAAGGACAACAGATTTCTGCATCTTCATCACCAGTTGTTCGGATGTATTTTCACATGCTGGAATGTACCTCATTTCCCTTAATATGTTATTCTTCATGCCTCCCAAAACGCCAATTATCAGGACAACCAATCGCACGGTATACTCCGGATAGAGCCTCCGAAGTTCGCCAAGAAGATCTTGATATTTGGCTCGTTTCTCCCGTTCTTTTATATCGATGTTAGTTTCCGCTGGGGCGGAGAACTCTATTACATACATGGTGTGGTTTGTCTTATCAAGGAGAACGATGTCGGGTTTATTTGCTTGAATTTGATGCGTTGTTGGAAACGCGTAGTTCCAGTATATGCGACAGTTGTCATTTTCCACTACTGCCTCAATGTCTCCGGGAGCAAACGGCAGTATTGCTGTTTCATCGATGCCGTAGTAATGCCTCAGGTGATAGTAAAGTACCCGAAGAGCGTCATTATGCCGATGGATGTAGCTATTGACAGCATGTACTGGACAAGCTGACAATAAATGCATAAGGGTTTCGGGTTGCTGTCGACAGGCTCGACATGCGGTGTCAAGAACGTTGGAAAATTGGCTTCGGTACACCAATGTGTTTATCACCCCATCTTGGCATGCCAGTAAGAATCCTTCGGTCTCAGACTTAAGCTCGGCGGATTTCAAAAACCCAAACGTAAGCTTTCGAGATAGATCGAGTCTTTCGGCTCTCTTAACTGCAGCTGTTATAGCACTAGACTTCTGTCTTATAAGTGACTGGTCGTCATTAGAATCTATTTCAAATCTGAGACCGAATTTCTCCGCGGCTCGCTCGGCTGCCTTGAACAAAAATGCTCCAACATTGGCCATCTCATGTTCTTTTACCAACTGCAGCAGTGGATCCGTGCTTTTGGCGACCTGACAAGCAAGACTCAAAACCAAACGATCATGCATACACTCCAAGCTTAAAAGGCCGCGACCTCCCTGATGGCGTGAGAGGTAAATGCGGGAGACTGATGACCGGGGATGGATGCTGCGGTGAAGATGCATCATTTTTCGTGTGCTAACGTCCAGTTCGCGCAACTCTTCTCGCGTCCACTTAACTACTCCAAACGAATAAAGCAATACAGGAACTGCTAGCATGTTAGTTGCAGCAACCTTATTTAATCCTGATAGTTCGGATTTCCATATTTTCCTTAAGCGTTGCCTGTAATTGCTTCTCAGCTCGGTCTTTACAGCTTTAACATCCTGAGTACGATTTTGGTCGATACCTAAATATCGATACGTTTCGTTATTTCTAAGCGGACGGAGAATCGCGCTGTCAGCAAGTTGATCAGCCTCTAAATCGTTACCATATCGGCCCTTTACCAGCCTGAGTTTTGCACATTTGTCAAATCCGAACTCCATGCCAACATCTTTGGTATATTCGTGAACCACTTTAAGAGACTGTTGTAGATCTCGCTCACTAGTTGCATAGAGTTTCAGGTCATCCATATCCAAACAGATGGGTTACCTTACGCTCCCTTCTTCCAGGTGGTCCACAGCAATACCCCGGGTCTTCCGAAGAGACACGGATACGGGAAGCAGCGATATACAGAATAATAGAGGACTTAGTGAGTCGCCCTGAAATACGCCCCGTTTATATACAGTATAAATATATATAAATAACAAATAAAGTATTATTATTATTATTATTATTATTATTCCAAAAAAGTTTTTTTTTTTCATGTATAGTGAGAATATTTTTTATAGGTATTAAATATCAAACGTACAATGCTATAAAAGGACAAACATGTAAATCAAAAATTGTATGTTTATAAACATAACATATAAAGTTTGCCTTGTAAAAAATATGATTTACCTACAAGAAAATACCGGGTTAGCAAAAACTTCTTAAAATTATTTTTCTTTAAAAGTTTACTAAGTTCCTATTTAAGCAAAATATTATTTAGAAAAATTTATTTAGAAAAAAGCTTTTATTTTTAGTCATGTATGTAATGTTGACATTTCCAACATTTTAAAAGTTTAAAAGGGTCAGTTTATCAAGTGTTAAAAGTAATATATTTCACACGAGTGGAAAGATTGTCAACAATACCACGAGTGTGAAAATCACTTTGACACGAGTCATGTACAATATTTTTCCCACGACCGAGTATTTATCATTAATCTTAAACTATTTTTGGTGCCGAAAACGGTTTTCTGCCGTTTTTATGTTTTTCTTTAATTAATGGTTCTTACTGGTTTAAGACCTTTTTTAAATAACACACCATTGGCGCTGATCCAAAATATCCCGTTTTTAATTAATTATAACTTAACAAACTTGCGGGACTGGGGAGTGACTAGGGGTACTGGGCGGGGTACCTTACAGAATTACATGCACTGTTATGTCTTTAGTTAGGTGTTTCATGGTAAAATTACGTAAAAAAACCTAATCACTAGACACAAAACCTAAATAAATATACATTTTTGAATAATAATTAATAATAAATATAAATATGTGCGGTTATGTGACCTATATAACCTCACTTTAAAAGGGATGAAAAATAGTAGTGGATAAGCTGAAATCGACGTTGCAACATTAAAAAGTTTCCTTGAACGACGTCATCTATAAAGTATCTTGTAAATAGAAGTAGTATTTTATAGCCAATAAGGTGTTCAGTTTTTCAGAATATTCAGTACATATGTTTATTGGGTTACCTATTTTAAAACGCGTTTCTTATTCCCATTAAATAAAAAGTCTATAACCTAATAAACCCTCAAATATAAATAACTATAATATCAATGTAATTTAAAAAAACATTGTTAGCACTGGTAAGTTAGAAATTTTATTTTGTTAAAAAATATTTTAAATATTTTCTTTCACGAAATTTAAGCACCTGTCATTTTACTTTTTAACACTACTGTTGAAAAGTAGATTTCAACACGCGTGTGATATTAATCGTTTTCTAAAAAATGATTTAGTAGTGTGTTTTATGTCATTTTTGTGTGTGGTCGTGGAAAAACACTTTTCACCTCAGTTTGTAATGTACTATTCATCGTTAAAAATTATAATACAAAATCTTATTAAACTTTACAATTTTGCTTAAATTGTTAATGTTTAATTTGAAAACGCTTTAATCACATTTGTTTACACCGAAAAAATTGTGTTTAATAGTGTTGATTCATAATATTTTAATTTTAAACGCTAATACTGGTAACAAATAATAAAATTAATAATTTAAGGAAAAAATACAAATAAAGGTAGCTAACTCATAAAAAAAAATCTAAAGTTTTTAAACCTTTTATACAAAACTAACCTTTTCGTTATGTACATTGTATTTTTTTACGCCAAAAATTTTTATCTAAAAATATTTGTACTTCTGTACATACCAAACATAATATACATTATTTGTAGCTTGGCATGACGGTTTACCTACTATAAATCTCTGCTATCTAATATACGGAATAATAAACGAATTTTTCTCACAATACGAAAATTTTCCTTATACCTATAACCTAAATGCCTTATTATACATGAATGTTAAAGCAAATGTGATTGTTGGCTGTGCTTGATCAATGAACATTAAACAGGGATGTCACTACCATGGCAGGGCTTTCCTCGATAATATTTACGTTTATTTTTCATTTTTATTTTCTTTTTCATCATGCAATATTTCCCGATATATTCTGAACTTAAAATTGAAACCAAATATTTTGCTGGTTTGTCTGGAAATATTTTCTGACTTTAAATAAAATACGGATGGGTTTTACTATGTTTTTTATTGTTTTCTTTCTATTTTTATCTCTAATAACTACATAAAACTCTAATGTAATTAAAAAAGAATTAATATAAATAGGATTTATTTTAGACATTAGATGTAAGGACCAAGCAAAGATTAAAAAAATAATAATAACAAAAGTACGTTTTTGCATTTTCATTCTGTATGCAAAATAAAAATTCAATATAAATATGAGGTTTAATAGATTTATAAATAAAGGTTTAGAAAACAAGGACTAAACAGGCGCATCTTTAATGTTACCTGTACTTTTATAAAGAAACAACTACTGAAAAAGTCGTTTTATATTTTTTTGTTTTCGCAAAATATTAAAAGGTATTTTAATTATTTAATCCATACAGGGTGTTTCATTAAAATTAACAGGGTTATCATACTTTGATATTCAAATTTTTAGCACTTTCGGTTAAATATAGAAAGTAGTATTACAATGGTTTCTAAACGTAGAGTCTTTTAAAAGAAATATTTAAGGCATTTTAAATTTTTGGTATGTTCATTTAATTTCTAAGATATTTTAACGAAAAACAGTTTCGATAAACATATGTCCAGACTTGCTTTATTTCTAAAATACAGGGCGTTAAAGTTTAAAAAAAGTCGATATTTTTTAAATATTTTAAAAACCCTTTAACTAAGTTAAATTTGGTGCACTTATTTAATGCAATAAAGCGTTTGTAAAGCTCTATCTAGATTAGGATTATTAGGCGCAGTGGCGTCTTAGTAGGCACAACAAGAAAAAAAGTAATTAACGTGCTGTCCTAATTTCTTTTGGATTAACAGGATTTTGCATGTTAAAAGAATTTACAATTAACCGTATTAAAAATTTTAATTTTTGCCCCATTGCTGAAGGCCAAAGTTTAAAACAATTATTGTTAAATCCATCGATATTTTATTTGTTTACCCTTTTTAAAATCGATGCAGGTTTAGTCTAGATGTATAAGGTTTTGTCTTATATGTTTCTAGGATCACTTAATCCGAATTTAGTGTTGTGGCCTATTGTGCTGTGTATTGACCCTACTTCTTCTCATTCACATATCATTCATTCTATTACTTGGATGGTTGCTGCTTGGTCTCGTCCGCTGACCCCCGACACCGGTGCAGCAACGAGCGAAGCATCAATGTTTTGGTTAAATCGAGCGTAGGAAATATTAAGATGTAATTATTAAAAAAATACATGTTTTGTCTCCGCCCTTATACAGGACTTTTTAAAACAGAGTTTTCTTATGGTTTTTGTTAAAATTCTTGCAATTTAGGCAAAACTGGTAAAACTAATAATATACTGTCTGCAATTTCTTTATATTTTAATGCGATAAATAGCTGTGATGCGTGGACATACAAATCTATTTAGTGTTTGAGATATAACGCAAACTTGCATTTTTAAATTTGACACCCTGTATTGAAGCATCTCAAAAACTGCATTTTTTCTTGCAATTAAAACAACATAAACCACTTATTATTTTAAATTGTTCTAAACAGCTAAACTAACAAAAAAAAAAATAAAAAAATAGTTGGCCATGGATTGAAATATGATTCATTTATTTTTTTAAAGGTAGGTATGTTTATAAAAACCCAATCCAGAAATACTCTAAAACATTTACTAACTAAAACAGTAACAACCAAAGAAAATACAGTAATTTATAAAAGCAACTAAACAATTAATGAAGTTCTTAATAATTTTTTACACTTGTGTTTAATCACAAAATGTGCTCAAACACTTTTTGTTCTGTTCTATGCATTTTGGACTCAAAGTAATGACGATATAATATGTAGATGTGGTACAATGTGAATAAATAAAAAAAATGTGCTCTAGGTTTTTTAAAATTAAATAAGAAAAATACAAAATTTTTACATTTATATCGACACTAGTTCCATTACAAGCCAAGTCCAAAAAATGCATGGAACAGAATGGAAAGTATTTGAACACATTTTGTTATTAAACACCAGCGCACAAAAAATATCAAGTACTTAAATACCTGTTTAGCTGCTTCTATAAATTATTGTATTTTCTGTGGTTGTTATTGTTTTGGTTAATAAATGTTTTATACTCTATTTTTTTGCAAGAGAGAGTAATAAATCATTTAATTTTATGGCGATTCGCTTTCTGTGTTAGTCCGAGTATAAATATTTTTCTTCAATTCTACCTGTAATGTACTAGAAAGGCATTATAATTTCAGGCCGGCAGACTCCGTTCTAATATTCGTCAACCTCTTGGGTTAAATACAAAGGAATAACAGATGTTTACCTGTATTTACGTGGGAATAATGTGATAAAAACCTTGACAGTGGCGGTGCGCATTTAACTTTTTAAACAGTTTAGGTAAAATGAAAATCTTGTTTCTTTTATATGTGTAAAAAATTATTTTAAAATTTATAGTATATCAATATTGTACAGTTGGTATAATTATAGTTAATAATAACCATTTTAATAATACACATTAAAAATGCATAGTCAAAAAATAATTATTTAAAATATAAACTATACCTAATTAAATATGCTACATAATCTACATCTAGTTATTCACATTCTTCCATATCTGACATACTATCACTACTTGAGTCATATATGAGTCTACTTGTATAATAATTAGAGGTTCAACAGTTGTATCTACTATTATATCCAAAGACCACATTTTATTGTCTACTTCTAATACATGTTCGACACATTTTTTCCAGTTTTCTGGGGAAGCATTAGATATGGCAATTTGAAATAGTTGTTTTTATATCTACTAGTTTAAACGTAGTATTATTTCTGGCTACTTCACCTTTCACTTGTGCCCATCGCTTTTGGTGGAATTATACCTCCCTCTTTTTCTTGTTTAAAAATTCTGTAAATTGTCGCTTTTTCCACCCCAGTCATCAACGCACATTTTTGAACACAATCGTCCACACTTAAATTAGAGTTTTGATCATTTCTAATACAGGGTGCGGCAGAATGGACTCCCACATTTCATCAGGCTAGAACATCGGTAATGGGAGTTGGACATTGGTGGGGATGGTCACATTCGCTTGGGCGATTGATAAGGTTTGTTACTAGGCGCTATGTCTTGGTCTGGTGACCAACGTGGATTTGTTATTGAGCTATTATTCAAAAATGACGAATGTGTCACCGCGTCGAAAAGAGTATTTTGTACGCGCTTCCTGCCTCCGAATGCCTCTGTTCCAGACCGGAAAACAATTTTTAAATGGGTTGCTAGGACTTCTAGAAACGCCTTCGCATGTAAGTCGCTGCTAACGGCCGTCACTTACACGATATAATTTTGAAAATATAGTTTAAAAACCTTAAAGTGTGCTCTTTTTGAAAATAATAAAAGTTTAGCTTCATATTTTATAGTAGACTTTTTATTTGCTACCCAAATGTGGGAGTCCATTCTGCCGCACCCTGTATAATCGAATACGTTTTTAACAATCTGCTTTTCAGTTAAATGGCCGAGACATGCGCGTTTCTGCGGAGAAGCCATTTTTACAATACTGTAATACTTTGAACAATACTCTAACAATTTATAACCACTCAGTTGCACATACGGAAAGATACTAAAATATATATAAAATTTATAATCCTTATTTAACGCAATTCGGTGTATTTCTACCTGTTCTTTGCACAGAGGCTGGTGCGCCTATGGTTTACAACCTTCTAACCGTCCCAAAACATTTTTATTACTATCTCTTGCAAAAAATAGAGTATAGTATTTTCGTTGGATTGGGTTTTTATATACATACCCTTAAAAAAATAAATGTTAATTTAATCCATGGCCTACTCTTTTTTATTAGTTAAGCTGTTTAGAACAATGCAAAATATTAGGTGTTGTATAATGTTGTAATTGCAAAAAAAATGCATTTATTTGAAATACCTAAATACAGGGTGTCCCATTAAAAAGATACCTTTGCGTTATATCTCAAACATTTAAACATTGATATTTATTTAGGGTACGCCAGTGGATTCTAAGTAAAAAGATAAAAAAAATGTATTTGAAGTTTGTTTCTATCTAATTCTCTAATCGTCAAATTTTAAGAATCACCCTGTATCTTCCAAAACAATAAAGTAACTGTTTTAAAAAAGATCGGGACATGTATCTTAGTTTTTTGTATCTTTTACCGTTTAGCCCATACCTTATAGTTACAGCCAAAATAATCCACCCTGTACTAATATTCCCTGTAGAAAAAAACATTAATTTTCAAGAATATTTTTCGGTTATAATATTTAGCCGCTTTGACACTACATAATGATTTTTTTATTAACCTACATTGGATGATTTATTATGTTTAAATAGCCTATTGTATAAGATGTCTCGTCAATAAAAGTCTGTCTGTGATGTCGCGATGTCACCATCACATGGAAATTTTATTGATCTGATTTAACTCATTTGTCAATATTTACGAGTATACAGTGGTTGCAAGTGAAACAAAGACTATTAAATTTCTACATTTAGTAAGCTCATTTGACATGTGAAGAAATATTTTGTTAAATTACCAAATAACATATTTTAATTTTACCAGATTAATTGTAAAATTACACTTTAATATACAAAAATTTAAACTTTTCAAGCTATTTGGTGGTTAAGAATAGTGTACAGGACTGAATTAAATTTTTGAATTAAAAAGAAAAAAACCCAATAATTACACCGGCACACAAAAAAAAAAGTTTGAAGTGCACCGGACGCGACTTATTTACTGGTATATTTTTCAACCCTCTGAATCCGAATTTCAAGTCAGTTTAGGCCGTACGGGTCCCAATGTTGAGTAAATTGCAAAAAACGTAAAAATATGGTACAATTTATCCCTAATTCTTACAGTTTTTTGCAATTTATTTAAAATTGGTAGGAGTACGGCGTAAACTAATCTAAAATTTGAATTTAGCGGGTCGAAAAACATGCCTCGTAGATAGGTCGCGACCGCTGTACAAAAGCTTTTGTGCACCGTGCATCAGCCCATATATAAAAATAAAAACTGTACATCAGACGCGACTCACCTAGGGGCATGTTTTTTGACCCGCTGAATCCAAATTTCAAATAAGTTTAGGTCGTACGGGTCCCACTTTTGAGTAAATTGCAAAAAAACCGTAAGAATTAGTGATCATTTTCACCTATTTTTTACGGTTTTTGGAAAATTTACTTGAATCTGGGACCTGTACGGCCCTAACATGTCTGAAGTTTGGATTTAAAGGGTCGAGAAGCATACCCGTATATGGGTTCGTCAGGTGCACATCAAAGTTTTTTTGTGCCGGCGTTATTTGTGTCTTCAACGTTTTTACGATGTAAAGGTGTGTTTTAATTTAAAACTTTTTCCCGTTTGGTAACAACGATATGTAGTCCTTAAAAACAAAATACAGCGATCAGGTGAACCCGTGTATTTTACTTAAGTTCTGTTGAATCAATATATTCATTATTAGGTATTAAACAGTAATAAAGAAGAAAAAAATAACAAGCGGGCATCATTTAATGTAAACTAATAATATTCATATATTGTATTACAAGATCTACCGGACGATGTTTTTTTAAATATTGTCCTTAAAACAATCTTGCAAAAATATATTTGGATAGTTTAATCGATTTGAATTTGCAGGTCAAGTGGTAAGCGGCTAGAATATTTCCTATAAAACTTACATTAAAGCTAACAACATAAAATTTATAGATAATAAGATTGTGACATTTTCTAATCAATTTTAATAAATAGCTTTTAAACCGCCAAAAATTTCGCTTTAAATCAGTACAATAGTGTAGTATATCACTCATTTTACGATGAAAATTTATTCAAAATAATGGTGGTGTCTTAGTATTAATTAACACAAAAGTGGTTTGATGTGTTTCAATTAAAATCCAACATAGTGTTGGCAACATTGACAAAATTTCTGCAGTATTTTAACAAATATAGTGGTTGCAACACTGAAAATGTTTACCTAAACGGCGACAGGGCCATTACACTCATCATAATATAATTGATAATTTTGGGATTTCCCACCCGTCGTAAAATCCGAAAAGAGCAAAATTGACGCCGTCGGCGGCCCAAAGCCAAACCTCTTATCTAGAGATGGCCGACCATGTTATGAGTCAGCTTTGGTATTCGTCCCTTTATTTGTGCTTTGTGAGTCTTCAGTGCCTTCCAGTGGTGGTGCTTTTAACTTTCGTTCATTTTTGTTTTGTTAAACCAAAACTAAATAACTAGTAGTTGTATAGTGTTGTTTTGCATAAAATTGAAAGGTGTTTTCTGGTGGTTTTAATTACAAATATGGGGTCAGTTTCCGGCCCCTAACCCTCTCAAAATGTTCAGCATAATTTTTTTTAAGATCACGCATTTTTTGCATACGAGTAAAGGCAAAGTGAAAACTTGGTCAAGTCAAATAAGGGGACAGCGTTTACAAATGGCATAACACGCCAAGTTTAACTAAACGAAACTGCTACGGCAGCAAGAGTGAAATATCAGTTCTATAAAATGAGGTTTCCTCAAACTCAGTTACAACAAAACTAATTGGTTTTGTGACGAAATAAACCAAATACCAATTATTCAGTTTTATTGTGTTAAAAGTAGTTTTAAAAGGAAGATAATAACGCAACAAATAATGTGCAGTTTTGAACTTAAGTTAAAAGGGTCCAGCAAAAACCTTGGAATTCAAATTGGGGATGGAGTGCTGCAAAGCACTCCTCGTATGCTAAGTTGCTTACAGAAACGAGAAAACCGTTGCCCAATATCTCCCAAGAATCCAATTTTGACGAGAAATTTTGGTATAGGGTGAGCCGGTAGGGCTAGTTGAACTATTTTTCACTTGATCGGTTATAGCTCCTTAAAAATAAGTCTTAATGGCTTATAATGCATACCCCTGATGGATGCAGCAATTAATTCACTTATTAGTAGTGTCCAGCAGTAATTTCTTTTAAGCATCAAATCGAGATTTAGAAGCTACATCTGTTTTAATGTAGATAGTCAGAAGTATGCCCAACGTACCCCTTGGGTGGGGTAAGTTGAGACAAGGAGTATGGGGCTAGTGGAGCGCTTAGAAGTAGTAATAGTCAAATCATGGCTTGAATGTCCAGATACGTTCACAATGAAAATGCATTTTTGACAATTTGCTTTTTTATATTTATAATCTTATAGTGACAAAAAAGGCAACAAGTCTCATTAATAAGACCCGGCAACGTACCTAGCTTGAGCTTGACTATTGGATTTTAATATCTATGAATTCATCTTCCGTTTTTAACTTTTTAGGCAGTTTTATTTTGCTTCTCTTGTAATGCCTTTTGTATCTGTTAAAATTGCAGATTTTCTTGGACCAGCCTTTTGGGTATGGTCCGAAGTATTTCCAGAGAATTATATAAGTTGGATAAGTCCCAGCTCGTTTTCTTTGTTGCTTGCATGTAAAGTTCGGGTTTCAGCCTCTTTTTAAATCTTGAGAAGACTTTAGTAGTTTTACTGTTATAAGGTCCGTATCCTAAATAATAATAAAAAATAAAACATTTCTATACTTAAAACCGTGGGGTTAGTTGGGCAACTGTAGCTCCAACTAACCCCAGCCTAAAAATTTAAAAAAGAAAAGTGAATTTATTAAAAAAGACCAGGTTGGAATTATATCCAAAATCTTTATACATATTAAAACTGCAATAAATTTACTTAAGATTAACACTTGCTTGATTGAGAACGGAATACATTTTACTATCACAGACAAAATTTTCCTGCTTCCAGTTATTTTACTTTTTATCACAAAATAAACAATGCACTTTTAGCGGACACTTTTCTCGATCGCCGCGTCACCACTGAGTGGTCGCACAATGAGTTTCCCTTGCTGCAACCTCTTCTTTACGCTCTTTGATGCTTTCGCGTGTAGGTCGATAGTTTTTGAGATATTTTTACTGATTGCCCAGCTTACCTCTATGCTCCAGCTAGCGCCGCCTACCCTGCGGGGTTTTGGGACGCTGATCACGAATCCTAAAAGATTTTTTTTTCGAGAAACGTTTCGATTTTCAGATATTCGTCATCCAAGGTCAAACTCTCTTTATTTTTTTACCTATATTTTCCCTTTTTTTTGCACTAAATTACTGATATAACACTAAGATTGCTTCTACAATATTTTTATTCAACTATAAAAACTCTTTTTTAAATAATGTTTTCTTATTGCTTTTTAAGCCTTTCTTTTTGATATAAAAAGTTTTGCTTTAAATCAAGTGGCCATGTCGGAAACCGACCAACCGGGGTAAAAAAGATTTTACGAATTTAATAAAAAAAACGTGTAAAGCCGCTAAAAGAAGTTTTGCAGCAATTACAGTGTTATATCAAGAATTTTTGTGCAAAAGAGAAGGCGGAATAAGAGGTGAAACTAAGAATTCGAGATTTCAACTTTGATCATGAATATCTCGAGGAACGATTGTTAAAAGTGTATACATAATTATAGTAATATTAAACAAGTAATATGGCCGTTATACCGTGCTTTTAAATATGCACTTAAATAAGATACGACAAATTTTTGTATGTTTAATATAATCTCGTTTTTAAATATGACCCTTAAGCCAAAGAAAATATTTTTTATCGATGATATGTTCTTGTATTGGTTCGGCGGATGCATTTAATTGATGTTATTTGTTTGGGTACCGCCAAATAATTTGACACCATTTAATGTCAAATGATTTTTAAAAAAATACCTAAAACTTAAGCTGAGATTTTAAAAAATTTTAAACCTTTAATAATTATACACTTTTAATTTTTTTATTTTTGATTCAATTTTATCTTGACGGTGTGGTAGACTTGCCCTCCGATACGTCGATTTTTGGAAGTTTTGAGTTACCTAGTTTAAAATTTCTTGTTTTTCCTTATTTTTTGTTTCGGGGAAGAACAACAATATTTGGCGTATAACCAAACAAATAACATTAATTGATTGTTTTTAAATCACATAAACATGTAAAATTCCTGTAAGGCCACTAAAGAGTATTATGACTACTCTTATTTTGATATTTATATATATTTGGCTGAGTTTATAGATTGACGTTTCACAAGTCACCAGATCGCTTTCCGTTCTTACGTTTTAGTTTCTGGTAGCGAAGGTAGGTACTATGGCAGAGCGGTAAGCAGAGAAAGTATAAATTGACAAATGGAGAAAGTTGTTGTTTCAAATTTTTCTAACTGAAAACGTCAAACGGCTCACGGACAGCAGGAATTTCAATCTATCTTTGCCAGCTTTATGGGTTAAAGTAATACCTCGGAACGGTTTTTTAAAGACAATTTTTAACTATTTGTAAGTAATGGAAAAAAAATTGTTTTTTTTAGTCCACTGCAAAGGTTCAAAAGTATTTTTTTAATACTATAACATATTTTTTTATATAGCATATATTTTCACCAATATTATAAAACTAAGAATTAAAGGTACTTTTCTCTTTTAACCAAAATTTATATATTTTTGACATACCTCGTATACTACTGCCACTACAGGTAATATCTGATAATGCATTTTGTATGTTTGACTATGCAAGAACTTTTATAAAGAATTTTTTTTGCAAAATTATCATTATAAAAATTTTTAGAGATGCAAAGTACAAACTTTATGTGGTGATCAGATTTTTCTTTAATAATTTTTATGGAACATGCAATGAACCAGAACGAAATGATTAAGAAGCACATGAGATGGAAAAAAATTAAGACAATAACCATTCAGGTTATATACTTTGAGTGTCCGAATTTGCTTAATGTTAATTTCTGCGAACCGCAGATTAGTGTCCTACGACACCGCGTGAGAGTTGAGCGGTTTGAGGTTGATGCGCTTTTGTTGTTCTTAAAAACTGATTCCACAATAGATTTTAACGAAACAGTCTTATTAACGATGGGGCGCTGGCATCAACGCTAGTCATCACAACACACCGTTTCTGGGTTGTCAATATAACGCGACCTTATATTTTGCAATATAGCTTTATCTTTAGTGCCTATCAAATCGCTGTGGTGGTAATATTGCTCGTTCCAAAATACAACTTTAATTTTTATGTTTTAAGAACGTTATTCACAGTACATACTATGAAAAAAAATTCAATAATCTTATTTAATACTTTTTGATGGTGGTGCCTAAATAGCCTAAATGACCTCAATATGAACAACCTAAACCTTTTATAAAGTTTCTCGATAAATCACTCAATAATATTCATACCGCGATATATGGAAACCGGTGCACAGTAGCGATTCGGTGGACATAAACTCAATTTTTGCTTTATGATGGGACCATTTTTAGCAAAACTGATTAATAATAAATTCCAACTTCAACATTCTAACCCAGAAGATCATAAATCGTACACCACATCATTAGGCAATGCAGATCGCATTAAAGTAAAGGAGAAAATTGGAGGTATACACAGGGTAACAAAGATGCACTGGGCCAAATTCTGCATATGTGATCTCTATTGAAAAATAAGTGAAAAAGTTCGAGGAAACAATATCCGAAAGGTGATGAGTTTCAAGACAGGTGTTAAATCTTTTTTAAAACATTGTAATTATCTTGAAGACCCAAAAACCGATTTTCTTTAAAATTTTTCAGTGTTATTTGTAATATGTATCTTAAGTTAGGCATAATTTTAAATTTAAAATTATTAACATATGGCGTCCTTGAGACTCTTTGTCGAAAATAATTTAAAATGCACGCCACTGAATTCTTCTTAACTTTTTTTTTTTAGATTACAAATTGAAAAATAATAACCTCTCTTAGAACTTTTAGATATCGTGCTGCGTTTTTGAGAAAAAAAAAATAAAACCAACTTTATTGCATGCTCTCTTAGACGAACTCTTTTTGAATTTTTGACGATTTACTGAGCAAAAACAGTTAAAGATGAAGCAAACGACTCTTTTACTTTTCTGTCTCAACTCAAGACCATTGAATTATTATCGGTATGAAGGTCAACCTGTAGTGATTGTAGTTAAGGTGAATGCTGAACCCAATAAGACACCTCTGTATCTGGAAAGTATACTTTGAACTGTGTTTGAGTATGGAACTTTTTTCAGATTTTTCAATATGAATCACCCCAAAAATTTCGGTTGCATTTTTCTGAACACCCTTTCGATAAAACAGCGTCGTAGCAGACACTCAGAGAGGCTTTTACTCTGCAAGAATTATCTTCATTGGAACTATATGAACCCTTTATTGGCAATATAGGCAAAAAATATAATAGAGCTTGTTAATTGAGCATAACATCCAATCCAGATGACTCATGTGAATGAGTAAAACTGCTAGTTATAAAATTGATGAATAATTTTTTCCAAAGTTATAAAATGAATTGCCCTTCCCAGAAGGCCAAAAAGACCTATTTAAGTTTATGCTTGAGGTGGCGTCTAAGCCGCCTTGTTTACACCTCCTGTGGAGCCTATACTCCTCCAGGAACCACTTCCTGAACGGCTTTATATATATACACTTTTAACATTGGTGGCAAAAGTAAGGAAGGCAGTCATGAAATCATAAGGCCGAATGTGATAGTGTTAGGTACTCTGATCATGCAACATGCGGACGGTGAACTACGATTTTGGCGTGCAATGCTTAAAATTGATGTAAATACTTGGTAGTAACCCTATCCTGATTGTAAAAGTGACGCGTACAAGACACGAAATATTTAGATAGTTTGTCTTTTATGTTATTGGTAATATTGATTTAGCCAAGTTTGTAATTATGAAGAAAATGATGATTTAGATGAGATCATTTAATATTTTCTAGGCAGTAGCAAATTTAACTTAAAAACATTTTAATTTCAACCTTGACAAGAATTTGTTACTGCATAGAAAATACAAATTGACATTCAAATTTAATTTTTATTTCATAATTTCAAGCTTAAAACAAGTCAATTTATTTTTACAGCAACAATGCTTTGATTTACAGGCTAATAGCGCGCTGCATCTATAGATGTACATATGGCGGTATGATATCTTTGGTAGACGGTAGACTCGTCAAAAAACCCAAAATGTTTTAATATGGCTTTGAATATAAGTCTATTTTATTACTGGCCCAGTACTATAGGAAAATCCATCATTTCCATAAGCCTTTTAGAGCAAGTGAATTTGCCAGGTGCAAAATTTCCAAACTTCACCTATTTAGTTAAGTCTTTGCTGTCAATAAGACAACAATTGCAATCAATCAACACGTAAAAAGCACGAAAACTCAATTAATTCATTTTTCATTTCAACCGCCTGAATTATTGCAGTGAGAATTGTAAAATTTTCAACCTCCACAACACACAAAAAGAAAACTGACGGTAAAAGGTAATAAATCACCTACTTTGTAATGAAACCTGACAGATTTTGTCTAATATGCGAACCAATCTGGTTTTTCTCATTGTGAGACCAATTTCATGGTGTATTTTAAACAGAGAGTTAAATTTTCTCCACAAATAGCTTTGTAGTGACATTTTTCTCTTTATCCTATTACTGTTGTCCAATAGAAAACACCATATGTATTTTTATAATTTATGAAATGAGTGTAAAGATTTGCCTCATAAAATCCCTGCCTTACATATAAGATATAAATTTGAAGTGGGGAGGGTAGGGGTTTGTAAACAATATTTTTTGTCTTATCTATTGCTAAACATTTAAAGAATATATTTTTAAATTTTAAAGTCGATTTTAAGCAAAAACTTGAAGTTATTGTTTAGTTTAGAACCCTGCTTTAACCATACGTACAAAATGGCACAGTTTATTTCTTTTAAACAGTTTTTTTTTTAATAAAATATCAGATTTTTTTGCAAAGTGTCAGCAACATTTATATCATTATTAAACAATATTTTGCTCAAATCTATTGTTTATATTAAGCTATGCCTTAAAGTGCAAACCAATCTGGGTTTTTCTTAATAAAAGAATTTTAGGTTTATTTTTTCAAACAGGGAAGTTAAACTTTAATAATAAATAATTTGTAGTATTTTTTTTATCATCATATTAGGCAGGTCCATAAGCCCCGCTTAATTAAGTTAATTTATTGTCGTAAAGCAGCATTAATATGTATATCTTCAATAACAACATTTTGCTTAATTCATTGTTTATATTAAACGTGCAAACCAATCTATTTATATAATGAGAATCTGAAATTTTTATTTATTTAAACGGAGAGTTAAATTCTTCCATAATAACTTTGCAGAATGTTTTTTTCTTATTCTGTTTGGGGAGGTTTGGGATGCCTTG
This sequence comes from Listronotus bonariensis, assembly GCA_014170235.1. Lineage (NCBI taxonomy): Eukaryota > Metazoa > Arthropoda > Insecta > Coleoptera > Curculionidae > Listronotus > Listronotus bonariensis. The sequence goes on from JACEGR010004224.1 coordinate 22,817, forward strand.
CTCAATTAAGCTAATTTTATTGTTGTGAAGTGTCTCAACATTTTAGTATAGGAGGTAGCAACGTTTTCAAAAATATATTAGGTCATTGATTTTGATGTTGTTTTCTCCCTCTCTTCTCTTCTTGGATAGACTCTGAGCGTTCCATTGTTGTGTGGTTGCGTTTATTAATTCGCATTCTACCCAAAGCAGGTAATTTATTAAAGATGTAGAAAACATTTTTAAGAAACCAAATTTTCTTAATTTTCTTATCTTAAGATAGGTCAAGATTTTGAACATTGTTAGGGAAGAGACACTTTTACCATTAACTTGCGCTAAATGCATCCTCCTCAATTTCTTTTGAACTACAAATAAGGTAGCATTTTGGGCTTAGCTCCCAGTCACATTAGGTGGAAGTAACTGTGGCTTTCTTTACAATATCAAAATATAAGCTCTGGGTGGTTAATATGGAATACAGCTGGGCGCCAACGCAACCGCCAGCCAGACAGCCGAGGATCTACCCGAAAGAAAGGGAGAACAAATATATCAAAAAATCAGCCGAGCTAATATATTTGCTCTTCCGACTTTGTTACCTCCAGCACTCATCACATGTCTCCATTAACAATATTTTGCCCAAATCTATTTATTTATATATAAAGGTATACCTAATTTTCGGATAAGTCAACGTTTTCAATAGAAAAAACTTTGGCTTGTTTTTAAGACCCCGTCAATGGGCGAAGGTGAACAATAGGTTTGATAACGTCGCCCAGCAAGCGTGGACAAGGCCGCCGAGCAATTTAGATATTTTTTCCTTTAAATAAAAATATTTTTAAAATAGTTAAACCACATAAACTTCTTACCCAATATTTATTATAAATTTAAGACATCCAGATTTTGTTTTTTAAATTTAAAATTATGGGCATAAGTATAAAAGGTAAACCCGAAATAAAAACAATATACTGCCTGTAAACAAGCTGTTTTGGTACATCGGCGAGTAATAGAATAACAAAACAAGTAGTATTAGTCACGCATGTTTACATGCCGGAATTTAGTTAGATTTTTCTCTTTTCCCTACATTGCCTATGTGTTATGGTATTTAGCTCAACCTGTATATAATACTTTAACACATTTTATAAAATAACAAACTGCATTGACAAGAACATTTCTTTCTGGGGGCGCGGTCTTGCCCAAATACAAAATTATCTCTTTAAAATTGCAATTTTCTTTAACATCCTTACAAAACATATTATTTTAATAATGCATAAACCTAAATTTGATATATTAAACGCTTTTGACGACTGACGGAATAAAAGCGGTTTCGCGGAAAGCAAATCAGCAAATTTATAGCATTATAGCTTTAATGCTTGTACTAAGTGATAAATAGCCGACTGATTAGGGGTTGCATTTGGAAATTAGGACGGTGGGCTGCTCAAAAGACTTTTAGCTTTCATTTTTAATACATTACTCCTGTATTTATTATTATAAAAAAACTTTTGTTTGTTTTGTTTGTGTCTTAAAAACAAGTGTTACTTTAAAAATATGCTTTGGTCTGTTTTAGGAATCCCTAAAACTAAAAAAAAAAAATGGACCTAGAGAAAACTGCCTTTATTTTTAATTATTAAGCAAAGTGTCATATAAAAAACTATTTTTATAATAAAATGAGCATTAATTATTTGAAGTTTACCATAAAACTGCAAGGAAATACCCATTTTAGTATTAGATTTCTTTGTGTTACACCTTATTATAATAGTAGGGGAGCCTGTAGATAGCTACATTTGCAGTTACTGAGCGTCATAGAGACCTATTGGGTTGCAAAGCTTAAATGATAAGAAAAATATGGTATAATTATAATGTATACCTTTTTATTTTTATTTTTATTTTTTTATCTTTATGACATCTCACGAAAGTTTATGCCTAAATACCAGTGTACCGTGAGTGCCGGGTTACTGGATGTTTAACCCAATATTGTCGTGTTCCGTCAACGTTATCCAAGCACTGAAACATGCAATTGCATTTCACAGCACCTTTAGACAACGCGGTAGTGCCACCACGGACGTTATTTTTAAATAACTACTACCTAGAAATGGCAGAATACTACACAGTGGTTTGCCATTGCCAACTGTTTGAGCTATTAAAATCCGTTGTCCGACTCCGAGATTCGAACCCTGATCGCTGCGGTAGGGCTGATACGCTAGCCTCTGCACCACTGCTCCCACATATTTTTATCGAGGCGTTAAGCGGTTATAGACTTTTAAGTATGTTAAAATAATATTTTTATTATTTCGGCTTGTGGAAATTGTTCAAATTGTATTGTCATTATATATTTTTGTTATCCTTCAATTATTTTGTTTATAATAATAAAAAACTACGTTTTAGCATGTCAAAATATCGTTTTTAACAACGTTGTAGCCCTCCGCTTTCCTTACGTTATTCCTAAATTGTCAAATTGGTGGAATATACACTCTTTAGCATGTAATTTACTCACTCTGTCTAAATCTGACGCACACGACAATTTCTGATGGATATAGGTATTTTGTTTTTTACGATCGCCCCGTATACGGGGGCTCATATTTATTGGAGGTATTTAATGGGGTACAAGGTGTTCTCCGGTATATTTTTCTGACGCGCTGTAGTAACTTCAGAAATCCCCCTTGGGCTCCCCTACCATAAGTAATAATCTTTTAATACTACGAAGAGGCTGATATACTGGAAACAAATATTAAAAGAATGCGGTTTTTTACAAAATGTAAAATCTTGCATTATGGTTAAAATATTGGATTAAAAAAAAAAACTAAATTAAATTATCCATGATTATGTACTTCTATTAACCCTTTTGAGCATGGTAAATTTTTTAACAAACCACATTGTGTACAGGGTGGCGCCTTATCGTTGATCTTGCCGTACCGAAAACTAAAAATCTCGATTTCAATTTTTGAAATATGTCATCATGGCAACTTGATTCGTTTTGGAGATACGAAGTGTTTTTCAAATTTTGTTGTCAATTTGGCCATTTCCTAGTAACTCGCTTAGATATTAGAGAGAGAAAATTTGTAAATAGAAAACTTTTAGGATTTTAACGTAGAATTTAGTTGCGTACCTATATTTTTTCCATTGACTTTTATTTTAAAGTAATGACACAAGGTTTTTTTACATAGAACACCCTGTATATTTTATTACCAATTGACGGGTCCCCTTAAATGCCGTAAGCCGTAAAAAACAACATTTGAAAACTTTAATTTGTCACAGTTTCGAGAATATAGCCATCGTCGGGAATGCGATATTAAAATGGCATTTTAAAAATAAAACACCCCGTGTATTTTACTACCATTAAAAGGCATTTTAAAGACCTTATGATAATTTTACCACATTTAAAATGATTTTCTTTAAGAGTTTCTGGAAATATTAGCATCCAAATCTTAATGCGTAAATCTACTATTTTTTAGATTTAAATGGTTATATTTCTAAAACTATAAGAGATAAATATATTAAATATAGTATTTTCCTTAACCATTTTAAAATATCTTTGCAACGGTTATATAATATACAGGGTGTTTCGTTAAACAAAATCCTAATGATGCCTATATTTCCGAAACTATTAAAAATTTAAACATCAAAGTGTATTTATTTTAGATTTTGGAAAGACTTTTTAACTGATGATAAAATATACAGGGTGTTTTATTTAAAAACCCCCAACTTTGATGTTATCACTTTAAAATTAAAGTCAACCGAAAAAATATAGGTACGCCACTGAATTCTGCTTAAAAATCCCTAAAACTTTTCTATTTACGTTTTTTTCTACCCTTAATATTAAGCGAGTTACAAATGCCTGGCCAAATTGACAAACTTTTTGAAAAACACTTTGTATCTTCAAAAGGAATCAAGTTGGACAAGATTTACTTTCACCACTAAATTTGTTTCCAAAAATCAAAATCGAGATTGCACAATCAGATTTGTTCTATCTTTTTTTAGTTTTCGCTATAACCTGGAAAGTTAACGAAAAGGCGGCACCCTGTACAGTTTGTCTACGTAAGTTGGTGTCATATAGAAAACTTTTTAATTATTAATCTTACCAAAAAAATGTAATATTAACAAAAATGTCAGCATAGTCAAACACAGACAAAGGTCTCCATAGCAAATTAAATCGCATTAGTCATATACGAAGTTCAGTGCACAATGCACTAACGTACAAACTTCAATTTCCACTGTTTCGTAATATTAAAGATATTTTTGATTATTAACATTTTTCCTTTAAATTAATTTCTAATATCAATAAAAATACAGATATTTTACCGTTAAGCCAAAATTACATTTTTGGCCAAACCCTCGTAAATGACTAATACAATTGATAGGCAAATTCGGCGCGTTTAGTAAAGAGGCCACCGACGTCATCATTATCTACGCGAAATCTTCTGTATCGTTTTTTAATCGCGGTTTCGAGGGCTTCGTATCGTTACCTAGGAAGTAGGCATTTTAAAGATTTGATTTTTAAATAAATAATAGTTTAAAAACTAAAACACGCTTTTTATATAACTCGAACTAAAATTAGAAAATAATTTTTCATTACAAGAGTTTGTCACTTCCAGAATAAAAGCGTGGGGTGCTTAATATATTAAATGTTAAAATAATTTTTTTTTTTGAAATACAAAGCAATATAGCACCCCACGCTTTTATTCTGAAGTGACAAACTCTTTGTAATGAAAAATTATTTTCCAATTTTTAGTTCGGTTGCATATAAAAGCGTGTTTTTTTAGTTTTTTTAAACTATTATTTATTTTATTTATTTTTCATTTTTTAGTTCGATATATCAATTATTTTCTCTTCGGTCATGTGATATTGAAATATTTCACGAACTATTTCGTGTTAAAAATACAGTTTTCTTTAAAGTTCCTGAGAAAAGTTTGGGATGTTGCAAAAGAGGGCAACACAGGTGTTAATAGTCTAGCGCATTCGCCATTCAATATTGTTTTTATAATATAAAGGAATTTATTTATCCTGGCAATCCTAATCAGGATAACGGGATACTGTTTGCAGATTATTGCATTGTCATGGGTCCTTGATACGTGTGCAAAGTTTCAAAGAAATCGAATAGCTGGAAGTTAGTAAAAATTAGGCTCAAAGATTCCGTTACATAGATAGATAGATAGATAGATAGATACAACCCAAGCTAATAAAAGCGTGTTAAAAATAAATAACATTTTAAATACGGGATGAGGGGAGATTTGCGCAGAAAATGATGACGTCGGTGGCCTCTTTACTAAACGCGTGGACCCTATCTGTTGGTTTTCTTTTTACGTTTGGACTATGTAGAACTTTTTAATTAAAAACAAGGTTTTTTTAACTGATAAATAAAAAGAAACATTATGACGCAGAATTTTGTAGACACAATGTATAAGGATTTCTCAAATTATTTGCTGATTGATAGACACTGTTTTTCTACGGTGGCAAAGACAAAACTAAGTAGGTAAGCTTTCCGAGCGCACACTTGGGAAATTCACCAAAATTACCAAGAGAAAATTGTAGTTCTCATGACGAATGAGTTTGTGAAATGCAATGTGTATACTAAAATTTTTCCTATAAAAATAGCGAGAAAGTTATAATAAGTTTATAAAATAATATATACGATTGAATTTAAACAAAAAAAAACAGGTTTTTTTCCTTTAAGCACAAACACTATATGCTGACTTTTTTATTTACTTTTAACCTCAAAAAAACTTTTTGCCACTAAAGATTTTACAAGTTAAAAAGGCTAATAAATTATATTTTTCCACGATCGTTAAAAAAATGCTGTTTTTTAATTGTTAACATAAAGTTAGTTAAAGTAGTCCATTCTAGTACACTACATAAAGTGTTAAAAAAGTATAATTTTTTTAACATTTCGAAGCTTTTTTACACTTTGAATTAGTGTTTTGTTTCAACGCCTACTACAATATACTTAAATATCAACTTATGCAAAGTAACAGTAAACGCGACATCAGCTAAACCAAAACCGTCAAGTTACCTTTAATTTCGTCATTATTTCTTTTAGTTCATGTGTCACTAGTTTAAAAATTTGAGAGTTTGCAAATAAATTTAACAAAAATTATTGAAAATTAATAGTTATAATGAATTTGTATGACTAAGAAATTGAAAAGGAATTTATACTGTTTTAGTATTATTTCTATAAAAAGTAAGTACATTCAATTTTCTAAAATTAAATATTAAATGCATAGTTATGAAGAGGATATTTGTCTTTTAAAAAATAATGCGGCTATGATTTTTTGTTACAATATAATGGCTGTGCTGCAAAAATTAAAGTTAATGAGTTTAGATAAACAAAACATGTATAAAATGGTATTAGGGGAAATTTTTATACGGTCGTGGAAAAAATATAGTATGTAACACATACATAAAGTGTCTTTTTTTACTCATGGGATTGCTGCATTCGCCTAACGCCTCGTGCTGTCAAATTTCCCATTCGTAAAAAAAGTCACTGTTACATAAATTACTTTTTATTTACAAAAGTTCGTTGGTTGTGAAAACAAAAATGTATTTATTGTCCTAACGTTGTCATTATTTTTGTGTCATAGACAGTACCGAATCAAGCGTAAAGCCGTGTAGCTACCGCTTTAGCGCCAGACTGGGAGGGGCTCAAATTTAAAGTTAAAACTTAAAGAAGATTTTTTTGTTTTGTTTTTTTTTCATACTTGGATATTGGTTTAGTCCTTATAATACATAAAGAGAGGCACAAACTAAGAAAAGAAAGCTCAAGTTTAAACCTGAAGACCTTTTTTTGCTTTTCATTTTTTTCAGTGGTGACTATTTTATTTTAAAAAGGCGCAAAATTTACTCTTATGCTTCAGTAGAAAATAAACCTTTAACCGGCACCGGTAACAGATAAGTAAAATATGGAGTGTGATGCTAAGATTCTGGTTTAGTAATGGAATTCAGACAATTTGTTATTTATTTTTTAACCATTTTTCCCAATTTTGAATGCAACAAATATTTGGGAGCAGGTCTTATTTACAATTTTCGGTCAATTTTTACCTTTGTACTATCCTAAATTTATTTTATTAGTTTAAATTTTTACCTGCAATAGATGGTGGAATTAGCAGGTCACTTATATTTTTATTTCCAAGTTTATATGCTGATACTCCAGGTAACCCAGGCGTACCATTGGTTCCAGGTCTTCCAGGCTTTCCTCTGGGACCAGCAATGCCTAAATAGAAAAACAAAATGTATCAACACTTAGAAAAACTCAAATATTTTATTAACTGATAAAAACTAAAAAGAAATATGGGTAACTCATTATATATTTTAATGTAATATACAACCAGTAAGGAAATTATATGTTTACTAAAATTTATTTTTTAATCTTTTTTCACCTTGTGCACGTTTAGTCACTTTAAAAGGTTTATAAGCAAATAAAGCAGTAAAAAATCAGGACCGATGCATTACCATGTTTACATGCCGGCATTCTTTGTGTAATCTCTACCAGTATTCGTGTTCTACACACGACATTAGACTGTCTCCTTTCCACGCCCTTGCACGATATATATTTTATTTAAGTCTTGTCCCAGACACCAAATAAACTAATAATAAAAATAGAAATAAATACATGGCACAATACTAATATACAAAAAATATTACACAAATAATTATTAGGTTTTAATTTTTTATAAAACAATTTAATTTCTATGTTTTTAATTTTTTTACAGTTGCTTTAAAACATAAGAATACTTTACACGTGTAAGGTATCCTAAGTAAGTAGCTAAATCAGGTTTTAAATTTAGGTACATGCATAAGGTCCCGATATATGGGGACTGGCACGGTTATTACCATAGAATTGTTATTCTAGGGTTAATACGCCCTACTTCCTGACGGCGACGTCCAGGTTCGCCGTCCTAAGCCAAAAAGACGCATCACAAAAGACATAAAGTAAATATTTTTAGTGATATTAGAAGGGCAATCCTATCTGTACAAAAAAATTGTCTTGATAATTTTAATGGATGGAATCATTAGTTGGATACACTAATTAGGATTTAAATTTTAAAATTTTTATCTTTTTTAGGATATTCTGAAATCTCTTTGACATTAAATGTCAAATATGTTTGTTTGGTTATAGTGACATTTAATGTCAAAGGGAATATCCTAAAAAAGATAAAAAATTTAAAATTTTAAACCTAATAATAGTTTATTTTTATTTCTATTATTTGTATTCAATTTATCTTGACAACGGTGGCAGATTTGCCACAGAAACGTCAATTTTAAAGTATCTTTTTACTTGTTTTATTTTTTTTTGTTTTTTAGTACTTTTAATTTAATTTTTTGGGGTGTATTTAACTAATTATTCCATCCATTAAATGAATCCGCCGAACTACAGAACATATCTTCAATTGATAGTTTTAAATACACCATGTCTACTTAATTTCGAAACATATGGAAAACTTTTATTAGGTAGTAATTTTAAGAAAAAAGTTATTCTTTATAAAAAGTTTTGCATGGCCTAAAACCCAAAATAGAATTATAAGATATTAATTTGTTGCAGTGGTATACGAGGTATATCAACAAATATAAATTTTGCTAAAGAGGAAATTGCCTTTATTTTTTTAATAATATCGAAAATTACATTCACCCATATGTCTACTCGACAATTATCGCTTGATTACAGCGATAATTGCATAGTAGAAATCAAAAATTGCACCGTCATGTTTTTAGTTGTTGAATTTGGCATCCTAGCAACAGCTTTGTTTATTTTATATGTCAGTTTGGCATTTTATAAATTTTGCAAACATTTTAAGTTTAAGATTTGTTGTATTGTTCAATAAATTGTTTAGAAAATTATTACTCCCTTATTTGATGGTTTCACTATTTTGGAGTAATTTTCTCCATAAATTACACTTGTGCATCAAAATAATCAGATAATTTAGCTCTCAAGTGTATTGCTATTTAAAAACTACTCCCGTTCATTCACATTTTGGCGAAAAAGCCTGACTCGAAGGATATGAAAATAAAGTAGTAGTAGTAGTAGTAGTAGAAGTGGTTTTTGGGCAATACGCTTTCAAGCAAAATTATCGATAATTTTGATCACTTGTGTAATTACCTCCGAAAATTTTTATAAAGAAAAGTGGTTTAGGATTAAAAATAACCCTTATATATGCAAACTTGTTCATTTTTAAAAACAACTTTTTAAAAATTTTCATGCATTTACGGTGAAAATTTAGGTTTGTACACTGGTGCATATCTATTTTGAAAAGTAATGTGTCAAAAAGCCTAAGAACTGTAAAAACATCGTAAAATCCCAGAAAAGTTCGTTCTCGCAGAAAAAAATGTGGATTTTCTTTAATAAACCAATTTTCATATTTAAAATTTATTTGTAATTCTAAACATCTTTTTTATAAAAATTTCGATGTTAAAAAATGGTAATTTTCTGTGAAACAATTTTTTTACATATCGCGTACCTGCAAATAATTTATATCTGTTAATTATATATTAGGTTTTAGACCAAGCAAAACTTTTTATAAAGATAATAAATTAAAAAGTTTTTCATATTTTGGTGTGACCTTAAGCAGAAATATTTTAAATTATTTTTTTGTCGGTAGTCGCAAAAATTTACAATAAGGATTTGCTCAGTTTTGCATCTATTTCTATAAATAGAAATACATATTTTACTGAGTACTTGCTTTACTAACTTAATAAGGCTACTTAACACGCACCTGACGTAAAGGTTTTTAATTCTTTAAATAGAATGAAACTCTATATACAATAATAATGTCTTGTTATGTTTCTTTAAGCTTCTAATATATTTAAAATAGGATAAAAAAAAGTTTCATTTAAAATGGTAACTTGTTGCCAATTTAAAACTCTTGAAACTTTTCGATATAAGTAAAAAGACAATAATTCAAATAAAATATTTATATGTATTTTATAAAAGCCTGCTAGACAAATACCTGAATATTTTATTTCATAAAACAAATAGAGCTAAAAATTTCAATTTCATTTAAATCTTTTAAACTTTGCAGTTCTGCATTATACTTCGCAATTCAACAACCCAATTTTCTAAGAAATTCTCTTAGGTCGTTCCTTATAAGAATAGTTATAAAATTTTTAATTAAAGTTCTTAAAAAGTAAAGTTTAACTATATTTTGCTAAAATTAATTAAAATGCCTTATTAAAAAATAATAGGTTACTAATATAAAAGCACCTTGCCTTTATAAGCAAAAATATTAATTTTAAACAAAATATTAATAAGGTTTTCTCCAAAATAAAGCCAATTATTATTTTGTTTTAACTAAAACTCCCAGAAAACAAATAAACTTTAAAATAAAAATCTTATTATTTCTTTTAATTGTATACTCCTTATGTATTTTTTTATACCTATACCTATATAAGGTGTATCCTAATAGAATTTAAAAATTAACTGTATTGCATACCCTTAGAAAACACACAAAACACGAAAAGACGTTTTCTGTTCAAAATTATTTTAATATTTTTAATTTATTTTGTCGCGACAACAAAAATACTGAATTAAAAATATTTACATTTAAACTAACGAATTTTAGTAAATTAGCGTTTTTAAAAGTTTTCCCATATTTGTTGTGTGGTCCAGGGATATGCAAACAAGTAAATATTATTTTTCTTGAAAACTAGATAAAATACAGAAAAAAAGATGTAGGATGAAAAATCTGTATTTTAAAGACAATAATACATATTGTACCCCCGTATGTGACGTTCATTTTTTGTCAGAAATATTAACTCAGAAGTTGCTCAAGAGGCCACTGGACTTTATAAAGTTAATTAGGCTAGAGTTAAATTAGCACCTGAAAGCTACAAATAGTACTATTTAATTGCAACAAAATTAAATAAGAGATATTTACTATATTATACAGCGTGTCTACTTTAGTTCACGCCATATGGAAAACTTTTTATTTGTAATTTTACAAAAAAGTTATTTTTTATAAAAAGTTTCGCATTCTTTAACAATAAAACCTAAAACACAATATTCAGATATTATGGTATGTCAAAAAATATGAATTTTGCTCGAGAGGAAAGTACCCCTATTTTTCATAATATCAAAAATATTTATAGAAAAAAGATTTTCTTGAATAAAAATAACTTACAAATCTGCAAACTTGTTCATTTTCAAGAATAACTTTTTTCTTATTTTTATGCGTTAAGGGTAAAAAGTTACCTTTAAACAAAAGTTTATACATTAGTACATACTTATTTCCAAATGTTATATGTAATAAATAATAGTTTAAAAAACTAAAAAACACGCTTTTATATGCAACCGAACTAAAAATTAGAAAATAATTTTTCATTACAAAGAGTTTGTCACTTCAGAGTAAAAAGCGTGGGGTGCATTTTACTATTTTTTCATAACGTTTCCCTCATAGATATTTGCAAATAGAATAATTATAACATTTAATATATTAAGCACCCCACGCTTTTATTCTGAAGTGACAAACTCTTTGTAATGAAAAATTATTTTCTAATTTTTAGTTCGGTTGCATATAAAAGCGTGTTTTTTAGTTTTTTAAACTATTATTTATTTTTCATTTTTAGTTCGATATATCAATTAGTTTTCTGCGGTCATGTGATATTGAAATGTTTTACGAACTATTTCGTAATCTCATCATTTCATTTAAAGCTTCACTGTTGCATGGGGTTTTTCCCGTTAACTTAGAGCAGTCCAGTTCTTCAATCCGCATACCGTCTAAAGATCTCACACGATCCTAATACAAAACCAAATTTTTAACTAAAGTTAAATATTTAAAAATAAATGCTCCAGTTTATTCACTAAAAATTCCTTCGCCATTTTGTCAAGAGTAGTATTAGGACACAGAGGATCTGTAAAGGAATTAATTTATCCTGGCGGTCCTAATCAGGATAACGGGATACTGTTTTTAAATTATTGCATTGTCATCGGTCCTTGATACGTGTGCAAAGTTTCAAAGAAATTGAATCGCTGGGAGTTGGTAAAAATTAGGCTCAAAGATTCCGTTACATAGATAGATAGATAGATAGATAGATACAACCCAAGCTAATAAAAGCGTGTTAAAAAAGGCTTAGAAAATGTCAAAGCAGCCAAAATTCACAAAAACGCTCGTAATCCCAAGAAAAAAATGTAAAAACATGTTTTTCTTTTAAATAAACCAATTTGCATATTTAAAAGGTATTTTAAATTTTAAACATATTTTTCTTAAAAAATTTAATATTATTAAAAATAAGGGTACTTTTATCTTAAGCAAAATTCATATTATAAAATTAATAACCGATAATTGCATTTAAACTTTAAGACCATGCAGAACTTTTTATAAAAAAAATTCGTATAATAAATAAAAAAAGTTTTCTATTTGGTGGGAACTTAAGTAGACATGCTGTATAACCAAATTAAAAAAAAAGAAAGTTTAACACACTGTATTTCCAAAACCCCGCATTTTTCGGACTTATATTTATATAAAATTATTTTCATAAAATTGGGCTCTAAATAAAACTTTTAATATTCTTGTCAAAATTAGAAGAGAACACCTTTTATATACATTTCCATAACAAAACAGCCAATACAAATTAGACCTTAATTTAAGTTGCCTTTTCGTGATCATTTAAATTTTCTGGGTTTTTTCTTTAATACTTTAAAATAACTTTAAACCTATTAAAACTAAGGGTACATCGTTATACTGAATCCGATTCAACCGATCGGATAAAAGTTAATCCGAAAAAATTGTGATATACACGTTTCATATTAAGTAAGGGATTGGATTGAACGCAGGTAAGTCAATCCTGTTTTTCAAGCGATTTGAATTAAGTTCAGTCGGATCGGAGGGTTATATTTGTACGATATTCACGGGTTTGGAAAAGGTTTAAAAATGACGTTAAGTAAAACAGCTGATAAGTGTAGAAAGGAAATAGTGGGAAATGAAATAAGCTTAAATATATTTGCTAAAATATTGTGATAGTGTTTCTTTAGTCCTTTGCGTTATTATTTTCTCTAATTTTCTAAAATTAAATGAAATTATTTAAGATAATACCACAAAAGTAAGGTTAGAAGTTTATTTTTATTTGTTTACTCTCTTTGTCATTGTATATACTTTTCTTTGTCAAATCTAAAATAATTTAGGGGCGAAATATTTGCATCCGATTAAATTCTAGGACGAAGGGCACAGTATTAGGTTCAATGCGATCTGTCCAATCGGATTCGATTTTTACCATGTACCCTTGGTCATATACAAGGTATACCAACGTGGCAAAGTTTTCATATTTGGAACCACAATGGCCGGTTTTAAATGGTGGTGAGAGAGTGTAAGAAAATATTACAGCGTAATAATTTACAGCAATTTAATTTATTTAAAACAATTTATTTTTGTAGATTTTTACATAACCAATGTAAAAAAATAAAGTAAACATCAAACTTTAAAGGTGAATAAAGATTAGGATGAAGTGAACTTAAAGCAGCCTGGGGGTGAAATTTGTCACTTTATTAAAAAAGAAAAAATTTTGAAAAAAAATGTTGTAACTTAACATCATGTGGTAGCCCACTAAACCTAAAAATTACATTAACAATTATTAAACTATTTTTTAAAGTATTCTACACATTTCAGTGTGTCTTCTATCAGGCAAATAGGAACTTATAAGTTAAATAAAAATATCGAATACTTTTTTATTAAACCTAATATAAAATTAAATTTTTTAATACATTTGTGATGTTTTTATAACAATACAAAGTATTTGCTTTAAATAACCATATGTTTAATTAAACCAAAATAAACTGCTTTGCAAATTAAAATAAAAAGTATAGGAAAAATGGAAGCTTTCTGTTGACGACAAAACATACTTCTAATACCGGATAGGGTATTCGATTTAAAAATACCTCTATGAAATAAGCCATCAAAGCAGCAACACAGCAGAAACCTAAGGATGGTGGTATTCCAAATAAAGCTTTAACAAAAAAAAAAATAGGTACCAATATCGAAAATCCCATGTCACCATCCGATATTCTGCAAATTGTCTTTTGGTTAAAATTTAGTTTATAAGTAAAAAGAAAAGTGATTAATCCTTTTTTTAATACACTTAATTAAAGTGGACATATTGTAAACCTATTTGAACTTCAGAAACAAATTAAGTAATTAACCTAAATATCTGAAAACTGCGTCACCAATTAGCATGTGTAAAAACTCAAATTTCACAGTTTAAAAAGTTTGACAATTGGCCTTAAAATATTATTTTGTGGCCTAAGTTTAGCAACAGATTGAACTGCAGAGAGGTTTGTTTTATTATCAGATTACAGATTTCTGAAAATTATTACTATCCGATATTAGGCAACTAGCCGATATTAGGCAACTATCCGATATTATGACACTTCACTCTTTTTGTTATTTGTCAGATATTTTTAAATGGTAAAAGAAAAACAAAATTTTCTTTGTTGCCAAATTTTTTATTTATAACTTATTTTTAAAATAAGTGCGCAACCTTAAGATGTTAATTAATACCAGTTTTTTTTTAGTTTTTAACAAACTTTTTATTTTTATCACGCTTTTATAAGCTTTTCCTGTATGTATAGAGAATCAGCCAAGTAAAGTTGTTTATAGGCAATGTGTGGAAAGAGGACGGTCTAACGCGAATGCCGGTATGTAAGCATTTCGAATTGGGTGACTAATAGTGCTTGTTTTGTTATTGCATTACTGGCCGATATACCTTTAAAATAGCTAATGCGATATATATGTTCGTATGTAACGCTAGATATACATAGGTCCCTGTAACTAAATTTAAGTTGCTCATGACTGTTTTTAATGTTTGACACTATAGGTGTCACTGCACTATAGGTGATGCTTTTTTAAACAGATTTTTGTCTGTTATTTTAACACAATATTGAACGAAAAATACTATTAATACTATAAAAAGACGTAAGCGCTTTGTGCCCTATTTTATGTATATCATGCGCCCGACGCTTTTTTACAATAAAGCCTCGTTTTCACGGTGATAGTACTCTTGTGAAAAGGCTTTTATGATAGTAACCTCGATAGTCCTATTATGAAAATGAGGTGTCTTCACGTATAAGAACTATCACGATAGTAGCCAATGTATTATCATTATTAGTAATAATGTGGAAAGTCCTGATAAGGGCAGCAGCATTTCTTCAGCATGGCCTCTCTCGCTCTGTTTTTAAATCAGGATTTTTTTCATAAACATAAAAACCATTTATATTCTTCCCAAAATGTATTATTGCCTACAGCTCATTCTAACTTTCTTTGCAGTTTCTACAATTATTTGTAATAGATCTATCTTAAAAATCACGTACCACGTGCAATTCGTAAACAAACGACAACTTTTATCATGAAAGTTACACCGAACTATCTAGGTATAGTCTGTTTAAAGTTTTATGCTATATCGGTATAATCTATTTATAAAATAAACCCTTAAAAATAAAAATATATCTTGCAATAAAATGATTAGCCACAATTTACAAAAATCACAGAAACAGTGTCGTATTGTTACTTTTACAATAGGACCCTGCTCTCCCGACTGCCGTTAATCGTTTTATTGGTCGTTTTTGAGGAGTTATTTTTATTAGTAGAATATGCCGACGGAGCTTATTTCTCTAAAAATTCTATAAGCGAGAAAGTGCGAAAATACTATCAGGACAACATGATAGCTACTATCGGGATATTTACATGGTGATAATTCACGATAGTTCATATGACAGTCACTATCATGATGACAACTATCGCGAAAACCATCACCGTAAAAACGAGGCTTGACAATTTTAGTACATCTTTTTGTTTATTATTGATTAAAGATTATTTGAAAGCATGTTTTTTATAATTTAGTTCAATGTGCTTTAAAAAGTGTATTTAAGTTATTTATACTATATTTATTAGCAGTGGCGGCGTCAATTTTTTTTTTTTGAGCGATAGAAAAATTTGGAAGCTGGGCAGCAAAATGTGCAAGTGCAATATTAAAATTGAACAGATACAGCGCGTTTAAAAATCCAGCACAAACATTTTAAGTGCTTATTCGTAAGGTCCTATAAACTGTAAAAATCCCCTCCAAGCTACACCCATCCTAAGTTGCGTAAAAATCGCCTATTTTAAACTGTGGCTACATTTTTGCATCAGATATTACGAGCATTTTTGCACATCCCTATCAGTTTAAAGGTTTTGTTTATGTTATGTTCTAAAAAGGGTAAAAACCAATTTTACATTAGGAAAAATAAATATTGTTTCTTTCACCAGAAGGGGGTATTATTATGGGTGAAATTCTATTAATAACCCAAATGTTATGTGTACGAACAATTTTTTGAAAAGTTAGGTTACACCAGCATGACTGTCACAGAAAAATCCCAATATTGGTTATAAGCATTTTTGTGATAAAACACACGGTTTTCGAAAAATTGTTTGCTTAGTAGGCTATGAAAACCAAAAAAAAAATACTGATCTTTCTTCCACCTCTAGTAATATATCCTATTTTGTGTAATAAATGACAAACATTTGAATCCGTTTCTAATAACATTTCAATATACTGGTTATTTTTATTATTGCGACCAGAGATCATGTATTCAAAAATATGAATTTTAACAGTGCGTTTTTGCGTTTCTTTGCCTTTTGTTTAATTGGCAAGTTGGACAAAAATAAATTAATTTGGGCGCTCGTCCAACTGAGTATTAGCACTAAACACAAATATTTTAGAAAGGTAACAATCAAAGCTAACAAACGTAAATCGGCCATTAAAGTATCCGAGAAAGGCCATAAAAAGATGTAATGAAGCTAGTTTATTATTCGTAAGTGCGGATAAGTTTTCAAAGTGCTAACAATATTTTATGGTTCATAAAACACTTACCCCTTTGTCCCGGTGGACCTTGAGGGCCTGGAAGACCACGTTCTCCTTTTTGCCCTGAAAGTATAAATGAAAATATAAGACCTTATAAAGTATTGGGCTTAAACAAATAAATCTATGGAAAAATTTTAAATGACATTAAGAACAAAAATATATAAAGTATCCTAAAAACATTTAAAATTGTTTATCTGAATGAATAAAGCAGTAGAAAAAAGAAGAATTTTGTATTACCATTGTCTTTATGCTCCCTGGGCTAGTCATGAAATTAAATTCATTATAAAAACATTGTATTGCATTGCCCTTTTACTCATAGATAACAGGATAATACTCGTTTTCCTTTCTTACTTTGCTAATAAAGAAATATGCAGCTTTAATATGTGGTCCTTTTTATAACACAGAAAAGTGACTTGCCATTTACTTCTTCTTGTCCAATTCAAAGGTTCACTACAATTAGTATAAGAAAAATGTATCTATTGTTTTTTATGGCTAATAATCTAAAAGGTTTGTCTTAAAAAGCAATATTTTTATATGTACATTTTTTTAATATACAGGGTGTAACTAAATAAGTGTAAAACATTTAAGGAGGTGATTCCTCATTGAAAAATATGAAAAAAGTTTCTATAAACATGTGTCCCAAAATGCATACTTTCCAAGATACAGGGTGTTAAACTTTTAGGTTTTTTGTAATTATCTTGAATACCCTGTAACCGATTTTCTTGAAATTTTTCAATGTTATTTCTAGTAATAAGGGCCAAAGTTAGGCATAATTAAATTAAAATTATTAAGTCCAGTGGCGTCTCACGGGACATCTTATCGAAAATAATTGTAAGAAAATGTAACTTTTTTATTTTTTTAGAATAAGCAACTAAAAATACAACTTTTTTATCTCTTGGAATTTTTTGTATCTTGCTTCGTTTTCGAGAAAAAAATAAAAACCACTTTATTGCATGTTTCTTGGGACGGAATTTTTGAATTTTGACGATTTTCTGAGCAAAAACAGTTAAAGATAGAGCAAAATTAATTTTACTTTCCTATCTTAACTTTTTAAGGACTATCTAATGACATTAAAAAGTGAAGGTCAACTGAAGATTAAAGAAGGTGAATGTTGAACCTAAATGTTGGACACCCTGTATCTTGGAAAGTATGCATTTTCGGACCCATGTTTATAGGAACTTTTTTCATATTTTACAATGAGGAATCACCTCCTTAAATGTTTTACACTTATTTAGTTACACCCTGTATATTTTTAAAATCTGTCTTGCAATAAGCTAAAAAGCAAACATGGATTTGGTCTGAATTTTTAGAAATACATTAAAAATTAATTTCTCTTTTGGGCTTATCTTACGTGTTAAAGAGTAAGCAAATATTTTTTGTACAAATTTACTTGCAACTATCTGTAACTCTTTATAAAATTTAAGAAACACTTAATTTACATAAATTTGTTTAGAAGTTATTATTATTTAACTAAGTCTTTGTCAATGTTCTTGCAAATTTGTAAGTAAATAGTAAAAAAGGTATTTTACAAAAAAATATATTATATTTATTGAGTGGTATGGAAATATGCAATCTAACAGATTTTTTTCTCGAAAACAAATTAAGATACGAAAAATAGTAAGGGACAAAAAGTTGTATCTTTATTTGCTTACTCTAAAGAAGATACGAAAATTGTATTAAAGTCAGCGGCGTACATTTTTTGTCAGAAATATTTGTTTAAATGCTGCTCGAGACGCCACTGGATTTAGGAAATTTAATAAAGTCATAGCTAAATTAGCTCCATAGTTGAAAAAATGTTCTGTGTTGGTTCGGCGGATGCATTTAATTGATGGTAATTATTTGGGTACACGCCACAAAATAAGGTAAAACTACCAAAAAACCAAAAAAAAAATAAAAAAGTAAATAAAGAACTAAAATGTATTTATATTATTTTTAATATTGTTATTTTATTATTTAGGTTTAAAAATTAAAATGTTTTTTTTCTTTATTAGGATATTCTAAAAAATCTTTAACAATTAATGTCAAATATGATTTGGTTTTTTAACATATTTGACATTTAATGTCAAAGATTTTTCAGAATATTCTGAAAAAAGCTAAAAAATTTAATTTTTTAACCTAAATATTATTATTATTATTTTTTTCTTTAATTTATCTTGGCAGACTTGCCACCGAAACGTCGATTTTCAGGTCTTCATTAACTTGTTTTAAATTTTTTTGGTAGTTTAAACTTATTTTCCGGCGTGTACCCAAATAACTACCATTGATTAGTCCCATAGTGCTACAAGTACCATTACCAAATTTCATTAAATTCGCTTGAGGGTTGTTTACGATATATATTTATAAAAAAAAAACAATTTTAAAAAAAAGTGTAACACCCTGTATCTTGAAAACTATGGAATTTTAGACCTATATTTATATATACTTTTTTAAAGAAATTAGCTCATATATGAGCTCATTAATTTTAACCGCAACCCTATATATTTTTGTAAATTGACTCCCATTTTTTCATTACCCTGTATATTAATATTAGAAAATTGCTTTCCGCCTATCAATACCCTAATTCGCAAATCAGCCATCTCCATTTTTGTTTAAAATAAAACGTAGTTACTTGAACTATTAATAATTATTAACTATTAATAATATTAAGATCTAAATTAAAAAGAATTTCTATGGTTTCTTTATTTAAAATTACTTTATAAACATTCATCTACGTAACAAATGATTAAAAAACTCTTATTTTAAATTATTTTAATATGATTTATAAAATATTTTTGTCTCTGCTGTAAAATTTTGTGAATATGGATGCCCATTTGCGAATTAAGGTATCGATATACAGAGCATGGTACCCTACTAAGTTATATACAATAACAAAACTATTTGGGTGCAATTAGACTGATCCGATTTTTGTTACGAAATTCCTATTTCTCGAATGTCTAATTTTTCGGGTGTCGGACTGGGCAAACGCGTTTTTGTTTTTCAGACAAGTTTACCATATTGTTTTACATACAATTTTTAAACATTTTGCCAGAAATAGTAAGGGTTACAATCATGAAACCATTAACCTCTAACACATGTTTCGGGTATCGGACTAGGCCGGTTATGAGACTGTAACCCTTACGATTTTTGGCACAATGTTTAATAATGTAAAACATTGTGGTAAACTTGTAAAACAAAAAAGTGACGCGCTCCCCCAGTCCGACATCCCAAACATTTGACATTGACATGATGGATTAAATCGCCGCTTCCATATATGGCGGTATGATTATTATTCGTGATAGACGTCAAAAGGAACGCCCCTAAAAAGGTCTTAAAAGTGTTATTATCATAAAGTACGTTTTATTACTGGCCCAGGGACTATTATTTATTTTATTTACACAACGTTTTGGGCAGAACCATCTCTGTCCATTTAAAATTGTAAACTTAACTAATTAACCGTTTAGTTAACACTTGAAAACGGACAGAAGCAGTACTGCCCGAAATGTTGTGTGGATAAATTACATGAGGGCAATGAATGTCCGATATTATCCTGTTACTATTTAAAATTGTTAATTACACTTTCCACAAAAAATTATCGGATTATCCTAATACAAAAATACAATAATGAACATATATACATGGTGGCCCACCATATTTGACACGGTCTGTAGCTGGATAACCATGGGGTTTTTAAAAAAGTAAATACTGAAACATATACAGGTCGGATAAGGCCACAGTATAAAATTATTTTACTCTATACAGCATGTCTCAAAAAAGTGTGACGTAACAAAGTTATATTTTTTAAATGGAACACCTATATTTTTATGACGGTTTTAGATTTTACATAAAAAAATAACTCAAGTTTGTTTCTAGTACTAAGTGTCTAATTTTATTCGTTTTTGTGATATTTGATTCTTTTTCAAAATGCAGGGGTGCAATTAAATTAATTTTATTTTAACAATATAAACTCCTTAAACTTTAAAACCTGTTACAAGATTAGAAAAAGTCTGCCTTATCATGCGTAGGTCATATCGAGATCATAGATTATACAGAGTGATCAAAAAATAATTTCAATTTTTAGAAATTCAAATTGCAATATCTCTCCTATATTTTTTACACTACATGATGACAAACTAAATGCTCTTTCAAATGGTGTATAGGTTGCCTATACCTATCTTTTATACTTTTTAAGTAAATTTCGTTTTAACATATTTTTATTCCAAATGTCTATTTAAATGTAAGTAGGCTGTGATATAGCTATGCCTATTTACTAAGCCGTTATTGCAAAATGTAAATTTGTTGGAAAAAAGCACAAAATTAAAAGATTTTGTATAATCTGCCACCATTTTTAAAATTCACAGAAAAAAATTCATTAGTTGCTTATAATAACACTTATTTTAGCTGAATGTGGTAATGATAAAACTTGTGTTTTTAAAAAATCCTAATAACGCCTCTGGTCAGTTATGACGACATTCTGTGACCTATAACTCGTTTCTTCCCTTATCCATAATCACTGTATCAAATTTTTTAAAGCAACTATTAAGGTTATCAGATGGTTTCTCCTGGAATATTTTTCAGGATTATCTCTAAACTATTTTTTTACATCCTACCAGTATTATATCATGTTGTTGTAGAAGAAGGGTTTTTATTTTAAATCATTGAAATTTCTTTTAAACTGACTAAAACACTAATAATCAATAAATGGTCGTTGTTATTTTCTTAAGAAAAATATTAATGGCTGCTATGTCACAGCCAACTTTAATTTAAATAAACATTTGGACTAAAAATTTGTAAAAGCAGATTTTACTAAAAAGCACAAATGATAGGTATAGGCAACCTATCACCATTTAAAAAAGTATTTTATTTGTCATCATGTGACGTAAAAATACAGGGTGTTCCATTTAAAATAAGAGAGATATGGCTATTTGATTTTCTGAAAAATTTAAATTATTTTTTGATCACCCTGTACAATATTTGATCTTGATTTGACCTACGTATGATATGGCAGACTTTTTCTAATCTTGTTACACATTTTAAAGTTTAAAGTGTTAAAAGTAAAATCAATTTAATTTTACCTCTGCATTTTTCAAAAAAATCAAATATCATAAAAACGAATAAAATTAGATACTTAGTACTATAAACAAACTTAAGTTATTTTTTAAAGTAGAATCTAAAGCCGTCATAAAATATAGGGTGTTCTATTTAAAAAAATATAACTTTGATAGGTCACACTTTTTGAGACACCCTGTATAGACTAAAATAATTTTATACTGTGGTCTTATCCGACCTGCATATGTTCTAGTATTTACTTTTTTTAAACCCAATGGTTATCCAGCTACAGACCGTGTCGAATATGGTGGGCCACCCTGTATATTTAATTAATTAACATATTAAGACAAAAAAAAATTAAAAGGGCAAAGTTGTAACTCTGGCTTAACCGTTTTTATTTTTGTTAACAATACATCCTACGAAGCGGATTTTTTTTTCAAAAACTCTTAATCACACCGTAGAATGTATTGGTAACATTAAATTACAACGGTAACGCCTAAGTTATAGCTTACCTTACCATTTTTTTATTTATCTGTATTGTAGGGGTTGTATTTGATATAAGAGCAGAGGCATGAAAAACAAAATAAAAGGTTTTAAATACTTTTTATTAAAATAGGTTTTGGTTTATTACACATTTAATATTAAACCAAAAAAATTATAAGAAATCACTATGTAAATGATTTTCAGTATGAAATCGATTGTATAAAAATGATTTTTTAATATGATTATGGTAAAAAAACTTTTACCAAAACATAAAAAGATTTTAGCCTATTTTATATTATTTTTTAAAACATTTGAAATTGTCAGGGTAAATATGTTTTTTAATTCTAAGTTCATATAAATAAAATATTCAATATATTTTTTTTTATTTAAACATTTTGTCGGTATTCTTATATTTGCATTAGGCAAAGACTTTTTATGCTGAAAGCTTTTAGATAATAATTTTTAATAATTTAAAAATAGATATTTTGTATTTTATTTTTTGGTATAAATAACAATTATTCACCAATATGATATTACTATACAGGGAGGATATTAAAAAATTCCCCAACCTAATCTCTTATATAGAACAAAATATTAAGAACAAGTAAAACTTGGATAAGAGGGTCTTACTTAAACAATTTTTTGACATTAAAAAAAATCGGTTACGTGACCTAATGCCTAGAGGACACTAGCAGCTTATCTTTTCACAGGGAAAAGGGGATCATGTAGCACCTTGTTATAAAGGCTTTTGGATTCTCTACTCATCACCGTTTTATTTTTAAAAATCGGTTCAGTCATTCTAGAGTTACAAGCGTTTGAAGTTTGGCTACAGTTTATACATATTTTACGGTTTTTAAAAGTTTTGTTTTAACCTTAACTTTTAAATGTGTCACGATATTGAGATCAAGTAAATTTTGTGTAAAATGATATTACTTAAGCTACTTTCTGGAATTAAAATAATTTTGGTCACGTGATATAGTGCCAAGGGGGCACTAGCAACTTTATTTTCAAATAGAAATTGAAGTAATGTAGCACATCGTTTTAAAGGCCCTTGGATTGCATACTTAACGCCACTTTGTTTTTGAAAATCGGCAGTCGTTCAAGCCCATTTCATTAAAAACGCACTGTTTGTACGGTATTTAAGACAAATTTAAAACGGTTCTAAGTCAGGACGGCTGGGCCAATATTCAAAAACAAAGTGGCGTTGAGTAAAGAATTAAAGAGACTTTAAAACGAGTACTAGGTGACACCCTTTTCAATTGGAAAAGAAAGTTGCTAGTGCCCCCTTGGCACTAAGACACGTGACCGAAAATATTTTTAAGCCAAAAAAAGTTTAAGTTATACCATTTTTTTCAAATTTTACCCAATCTTAATATCTTGTCCTATTCCGAAGATAAAGTTGGGGGAATTAATTTAATATCCCCACTGTACTATAGACAAAAATCAGGTTAAAATAATTAGGACCAAAAAATTTAAATATTTATACAGGGTGTTTTCTAAATGAATGTCAGTATTGAAGAAGTTAATTTCTGTTTTTTTTTTAAGAAGAAAACTTCATATAAAGGTATGTCCTAAACGTATTAACGTTTAAGATACAGGGTGATAAAATGTTCAAAAAACCAAAAAATTCGAAAACACTTTCTTAGTAAAAACAGTTATACTGGATATAAACCTTATTTAAATAAGTATTTATTATTTTTCTTACATAATTGCTAATTTAAAATTATAAAACCTAAATTTTAAAAGAGAAAGATTCCGCAATGCTCCTTTTATGTTCTAAAAATATGCAATTGACTGATTTTTTTCTCTTAAACTGAACAAGATACGGAAAAAAACTTAGAAGAAATAAAAGCAGTATTTTTATTTGCTTAATCTAAAGAAAGCGCAAAATTTTACACACATTTACACAGTCAGTGGCGTATCGTTTGCCTCTCGAGACGCCACTGGACTTACTAAATGTAATTAAGTTAGTGATAAATTACCCCCTTAATGTCATTAATAATATTGCCAAAATAAAACAAAATTGGGTAAAAAAATGTTTGGTAAATTTCCTGTAAAAATAATAAAAAAATAAAAAATAAACCTTTGACTGTTATTTTACTTTTTTACAAGTTTTAAACTTAAAATGAAATACACTTTAATCAAGTTATAAAGTAAAATCATATTTATTTTTGTAGTCATATATATTTTTTAATTTTTTTATTTTCCTCGTATTTTAAATAGCTATCCTAACTTTTAAACTAATTAACTAACATTTTGCTAAAACATGTTTTCCGTCTATAAGCTGTAATTTTTTGTTTTAAACAAAAATATTTTTACCCAAATGGAATATTTAAAAAAAATTATACCAGGTAAACTTAAATATTGCTAATAGAGTACGAGCGGCGTACCTTAGTCATTTTGTAAATGCTTAAAGTGTGCTTCCGCATACCCCAATATAAGTAGTATGGAAGTAGCTATGAAAGACTATCAAGTTGGAAGTGGCTTTGGCAGGTACCAGGTACCAAAAGTTCATAAATTAAAACTTAAATTTACTTAAATTTTGTCATTTTGTTAAAGCTAGCTAGCATTTTTTTTTATGTCCCCCATTCTATTATTTTTTGAACGGACCAATTTAATAGAGTTTAAACTTTGGGCAGGGCCGTGCCTAGCGGGTGGTGCAAGTTGTGCAAGGGACCAGGGTGCAACACTTCAGGAGCGGAAAATTGTCAAGGGCGGAAAGTTTCGAAATAAAAAAGGTAGATAGAAACGGAGGGAGGAAGGAAAATGAAAAAAACAGTAATACAGCAATGTGGAAGAAATTTTCAATGGAGGATGGAGATTGAGGACCCTTTTTTTTGTTCTTCATATTTTTTTATACCTCCATTAGCATTTTGTCCTAAGAGCGGCAAATTAATTTTTGCACCACTGCGTAAGACCCTAGAAACGGCCCTGAATTTGGAATATCAAATTAATGCACACGGCGTAAGACCCTAGAAACGGCCCTGAATTTGGAATATCAAATTAATGCATAAATACTATATTTCAGACTAAAAGTTACAGCAAAAATTTTACAGACGACATTTAAGTGTCATCTTGGAAAAAAATTAAATGGGAGGGGGCTCTTAAGGCACATCATTATAAAGCTCCTGACAAGTACTTCATAACCTTAGAATATAAAGTCCATAACTTTACCCATTACAAATTGCCGGTACTTTAAAAATTACCTAAATTCCTTATTTGGACCTACAAAGTTAGATGTACAGACCTACTTAATGTGGTATTTTCTTAAAGCTCTTTTAAAATTATTTTTCATGGGTATATTGGTAATAATATAGAAGATAGGACAAAAGTATATATTTTTTTAATAAAGCACTCTGAATATTATATTACCCCTAAAAAGATCTTTAAAGATCTTTAAGAAAATGCCACATTTAGCAGATACATGTTTTTTTTTTAACTAGTTTAGGAAATATGGCTATCCAAGTCAGTTATTTTGGTAATTTTTAAAGTTGTAGTAGGTAAAGGTATTGAGATCATATTCTAGGGTTATAAAGTATTTAGGAGCATTAAAATAATATACCACAAGACTCCACCCTTTCCAATTAATATTGTTCCCAATTTGGCGCCATGCCGCCATTTTTAATTTTTCATCTCTCAATTTTACTCTAAGGTATAGTATTTAGGCATTTATTTCATACCCTTAAGTTTTAATTTTTTAAATTATTTCTTAAAAAAATAAAAACACCTTATGTAACTTGGAAACCTATTTTCTTAGTCGCCAGACAGTTTTGACAGTTCCAATTCCTTGGCAGACAAACATTTTAGGATGACTCAATGGTCCGAGGAAATTTATGTTCTTTAGCAAGATATGACAAAAAGTCTTATATGATATATGTTTAAGAGTTGTAGTGTTTCTAAATTGGCATGCCCTAGATTTTTTTTAATAACTTACCTCACAACAAAAACTTTTTGGAACACCCTGTATACATTAAAATATCTTAATGACATGCCTATGTGAAAACTGACCAATCTTTGTTAAATACTTTTTGTTATATCTGGTTTAATAACAGAAATATTAGACTTTCTCATACCACTGAGCCACCCCAAATTGTTTGTCTAACACGTGGTTGGAACAGTCAAACTGTCCGGAGAGTTAGTAAATATCTTCTAATAGGTCCCCAAGTAACATATCGAAAATGTATCTTTTAAAAGATAACAAAAGTTAAGTTTTAATTTATCAACTTTTCGAACCTGGTACCTGTCAAAACCACTATGAGTCAAACTTTATAGTCTACCATTGCTTCTACCTATGTTAGAAGCATGCGCTGACAATCTTTCAGTTTTTACAAAATAACGAAGGTCTGCCGCTCACGGGCTTATAGACTATAAAAAATTCCACCGATTTTTCTTTTTGTTTTTGTAAGGGAAGCCTTGTGGATTTCTATTAAAAACCCCATCGCTAACTTTTTAAAATCAACCAATTGTTTTTAAATTTAAATATAATGGTGCGTGATTTGTAATGCAAGCGATATAATTAATATATTTATATATTTTTTTAGTTTGGGCCAACTAATGGCGTAGCATCTTTAATTACATTTTAAATGATAAAATTTAATAAAGTTTCTAATATTTTTTAAAATATATTGAAGACGTAGCGTAAGCAACATTTATCAGCTAATTCTATTAAAACGTCTCGCTTTCCTAAATTATAGTTATAAGGATTACGTTAAGTTTAATAATCAGTTACTTAATATCATGTTTATAAAGTTATAAATTATAAATTTCCGGATAAACTTCTTGATCTAACAAACTCATTACGGAGATGACTGAGAAACATGCAAAGCAATTTATTTCGGTTTAATATATGGTTTATAAAACCTATTTTATGTATTGTTTTAAAAACATCACGGAATTATTTAAAAAAAATTAATATTAGGCTAAATATCGGATACCTATCCAAAATTGGGGTACTTTACGCTCACTCGATGGTCAAATGTGAACAAAATGTAACAGATCTCGGCAAGTAATTAACTACGTTATTTGCACATTATGCACGTCACTATGACATTTAGTTAAACTTCAACTTCTTATACTTCTTATTCTTATACTTATTTCGAATTATTGTTATTATTAATTTAACAACAATAATCTTGCCTCTTTTTCACTCATAAGCAAAAAATTTGTATTTCATGTTTTAATGTAGCGGGACGTGTATGTTTCTTTTGGGTTTATAAGTCAAAATTAAATAATTATCCCATTTTTAAATGAAACAACACAACTACGTTGCGACTATAACGATCATACAGTGTGTACTCATATGTACAAATAAAATCACTTTAAAATAAATAAATTAAAACATTTGTAAAAACACTTATACGCGCCATTTAAAATTATTAGTTGGGAAATTTCTTAAACAGTTAAAAATTATAAAGGGTGAGTCATGTTACGGTGGCTAATACCAAGTTTCTTATTTTTAATACTATATATATATACCCTATATATTATTTTTTTCGTTACGATCAGTTTTAGTGCACCCAATCACGTAGGAATGCGTATGAATTTTAAGTTTTTATATTAAGTTACATTTTACCCCTATGAAGATGGTGGGGAAACTTGAACAGATAAATTTTTTTCATTATTATAAATCGTTTTTGTACCCCAAAATACCAAGAACTAGTGGGGTCTACCCTCTGGGTTATGACTTTTTTGTGGGCTTGTATAGTTTTTTATAACATAAGGTCACTTAAAATGCATACATACCATTTATTCCATCTTTTCCGTCACGCCCGGGAATGCCATCATTTCCAGGAATACCATCATGCCCATTTCTTCCCGATAATCCATCCAGTCCCGGGGTTCCAGGTATACCAATTCGTCCGTCAAGTCCTGGTCGACCTGGTTCACCCTTGAAAAGATACCCAAATGATAAATAATACAGTGTGGTTGCGTGGGTCGCAACAAATTCCAAAATATAAGCAGGCTATAATTAATACTACATACAGTTTGCCAACTGAGTCTAGCCAGATGGAAGGAATGCGGAAAAAACTGAAGTTGCTTTTAAGATGTTGCCAGATTTTCATTCTACTGTTATGAACCTATTTTACACTTTTTTAAATATAATATTTCATATTTTATAAAGTACTTGTTTACACCTTGTTATTGATTTATTTTTAATTCCCTAAATAGATTTTAATTTATTGCTCTATTTTCTTTAGAGGAACCGATTATACCATGCTTTAATATTCATATCGCCCCTAAAATATTTTTACATTCTTAATTTCCGACAACAAGGCCGCCCTACCAAGGTAACCACTCAAATAATGTTTACTGATTGGTTGCCGCTGGAACGAGCCTCCAAAGAGGTGGAGCCTCGCGTCAACATAGACGGGAAATGGTTTGGAATTTATTGTACTTACCCGGGTTTTTAAATATTTGTTTCCTATTAACAATTTTTAGTATTGTGGTTTTGTGTGGGTATTAAAACGTAAAAATTTAATTCAGTATTTTGATTTTGTATCGCATTCAAAAATAATTAAGGTAAGTATGTATGTAACTAAATAATAAATTAAATAAATAAATCCGTTCTACTTTCAAGCTTAAAGTTGGGTTTCACGCTCATGCAGTTTGCGCAAATTGACTTGTGCAAATAAATTGGAGCATGTAAACGAAAATCGTTTACTTGAGCAAGCAAAAGGGTTTGGCTTGTGTAAAATCTGGATGGACAGATAATTTGCATGCGGTTGGTGCAAATTTTTGAACGTGTAAACGACATACAAATTTAAGACATGCATAGTGAGTAAATAATAGTTGTATGATGGGTCTTTAATATTATTTGTTAGTTTTTGTGGTAATAATAGTATCAGTGAAAAAAAGTTTCTTTTAAAATTTATTAAGCTCTATTTTATTATTAAATGAATATGAGAGTAAGTAGTAACACCAGCTTATGCTAACTATTCGTCGTCGTACTACATCGTTTACTGATAAACAAATTTGTGCATATAAAAACGAATGTAATAGTTTAGTCTAATTTGCACAAATCAACTTGCGCAAATTGCATGAGCGTGAAAACCCACCTTTACGTAGACATTTCTTGTTGGTTATAAAAAACTATTTTTATCGCTAGTCAAAATTATGGAAAAAAGAATCCTTTTAAAAGGCCATGGCCAATTAAGAGAAATAATTGCCAATATCTATAGAGTTTGCGATGAAAATGAAACAAATAATACTTTGAAACTGCCTCTAAAAAGAAAACTTGAACGCGTTTCCCTTTATGCGGGAGTTTCTATTAACAGTGTCCGAAGAAACCACAGGAAAGATGAAGAACGTCGAAGGAACAATTTTTGAAAGAAAAAAATTGCGTTAGTACATTCGGACTTTCATTATCTTTATTTATAAATATTCACACAACGTTTCGGACAGTCCTATCTCTGTCCGTTTTTAAGAGTGTAAACTGTAAAACGGACAGAGATAGGACTACCCAAAACGTTGTGTGAATGGTTATAAATAAAGACAGTGGAAGTCTAAAATAAATTTAGTGTCACTAATGCTATTAATTATATTACTGAAATGCTATTCTCATTACAATTAAAAATATTTAGATCTTGGAAATTTCCACTACATTTTTAAAAATAAATTAATGCTTACATATTTTTATCATATTTAAACTGTTTAGTGATCATTTATTCGCACGCCTCTGACTAGACTCGATAATGCACAATTATTATTTCCCCTGCCTTCTTGCGTCGTCTGGCTCGTTTCACTGGGCGAACTTTACATACAGGTTGCGTAAGTCCCAACAAATTCATTTAAAATAAGCTGGTATAGTTTTTAAAAAATCTTAGGCACGACGATTTTTATTTTTGGCTGAGGTTTTTTTTTGGGTTATTTTATGTACACGACTACCATTAATAATATTTAAAAAAATATACCCATTTTTTATTAGGGTATACATTTTGCATTAAATTCCAGTTATGTTTCATGTACCATGTCCTATACCTAAAGTAAATAAATTTATCAGTTTGTTGGGTTAATTCTGTAGTTTTTAAGTCAATAGTTAAACTTTTAAAATCTTTAAAAAAGTACAGGGTGGGACAAAGAGTATATTATTTTAAAATGGAACACCGTTAATATTATATCAGAAATAAAAAGATATTTTATAGAGCTTTAAAGAATACTATATTTAATATATTTATTTTTATTAGTTACGGAAATATGGTCATCCAAATCTAGAGAATGAGTGTAAATTTTAATTATATAGGTAGGTTATATTATGGAAATAATTGACCAATAATTTTATTTATAGCCATATTTCCAAAATCAATAAGGACAGACCCATAAAATATGGTATTTTTGAAATGCTATTTAAATTATCTTTTAAATGGTGATTTAATATACAGGAGATTCTATTTTAAAAAATCATACTTCTATCCTACCCTGTGTATCCTAAAAGAAAAGATAATTCTAAAGAAAGGTTTTAAAAAATCATCCTAACAAAATGGTGTTTTCATTTCTTTTATACGTTAAAAATTTAAAAGTTGGGGGCATGTAAGTTTTTACGTTTCTAATGTGAGTTAAAAATTGTTCTTTAGATTAGCATGGCCATATTTTAAAAACTTATTGAGATAGATATGTGAAATGTGGTATTTTTTTAAGGGTTTTTAAAAGATCTTTTTACTGGTTACGTAATATATTGAGTTTTCCATTTTAAAAAATTATACTTTTTGTCGTACCCTGTATATCTTAAGAGATAATAAAAATCTGATAACTTATTCAGAGACTACAAAATGAATTTAACAAAACAATATAATGTATTGAAAAATATATACAGGCCAAATTAAACTTGCACACTTTTGAACTAATAATAATTTTTTATTTGTTGCGCCTATCTTTTTAATTATTAAAGGGCTAATAGGTAGATATGTTTTCTCTGGGTTTGCCAATTCTGGTAAAATAGATATAGACAGGACAGGACTTACGGGACTTTTTCCAAAATACTGTATTTAACCTCGTTGCAAAAGAATTCTTATTTAGCTAAAATTTAAACAAATACGTTTTTCTTGTAGACAAACTATGGAAAATGATTCAGTAAAAGTCAATCTGTCAACAATTTGAGGATTTAGGAATTATGATTAGTTTTGATAAATAATGCTCCCTATAAGCATGCATTTCGCACGGTTTTAAAAGGAAGAACTGTTTTTTAATGTCCTTTAAGAATAAAAAATGTGAGGCAAACCAAACAGTAAATTAATTAAAAATAAACGTATTCGACTAATTGTAGATATTTTTTTGGGAACGAATTATAATTCTTTATTTTGAATAAAGTCCCTTAAGTCCAGTCCTGCTTAAATCTATTTGACCACAATTAACAAACCTACAGAAAATTTATCTACCTATTATCCTTTCAAAAATAAGAAAGATAAGCGCAACAAATAAAAAGTTTAATTTGGCCCACACTGTATATATGTGACTTTTAAAAAATAAAATCTCAATATGATTTTATCTAGGACTTTTATGCCCAAGAATATTAAATAAAGGAATATTTCAAAAATAAAGTCCAAAAAAAACAGAAAATAAACATATTTTAAAATATTCACCTTTTCTCCTGGAAATCCAGGCATTCCGGGCATTCCCGCTAAACCTGGGTCCCCCTTTGGTCCTGGAAATCCGGGCAGTCCTGTTTTGCCAATTGGGCCAGGCAAACCTGTTTCACCCTTTGGACCTGGTGGACCAACAACACCTTAAAATTAAGAAATACTATTACATAAACAGTTACACCTGCAAAATGTATTTGGTAAAATTTTCCAAAAGCGTAACAAGCAATAAGTATATTTTACCAGGCATTCTTTTTTTGCAAATACTTAAATTTTTAACCACAATATAACAAAAGACACTGTCAATTACTTACATTTTGCATAGGTATCTTGATTCAATGAAATTATAAAATTATTTTTCCCTAATAAAAATGTCATGTTTCTAAGGAAAGAAAAAATAATGGAATAAGCCCAACCTTTTTCAGTAAAACATGACTAAAATATGTATGAATTATATGTGCTATGGAGCTTATTTACCTTTTTTAAGTTTGACAAAAACTATTTTTTTACCGTAGTATAATAATTATTTAAATTTATTCTTAGGTCTAGCATTTTACATAAATATGTAACCTGCATCTGTTAAAAATAAAAAAAAATGACTTTATAATACTTTTAAATATTTAAAGTTTTAAATTTGGAAAATAATTTCTGACAATGGTGGAGTTTACTGGACGAGGCTAACTAAAAGTTATTATGAGCAAGAGTCCGAAAATATGTTTTTTCTACTAGAAGCACAAACTGTCTAATTTTTGAACAAACCATTTTCCAGATATTTGTTTTAGGGAGCACAAAATGTTATTTTTTTAGTTTAATAAATACAGACATTATTTGGTTTCGGTATATTACGTTACTATAGAACAAATGGTGATCTATTGGTAATTGACTTCAATAAACGTCATCGGTTAATATTAAAAGCATAAAGAATGGTAAGCCTCCGAAAAAAATATATCCGGCCATGGACGAAAAAGTACATTGCGAACGTCTTCTACCTGCAAAAATAATGAATTTAAAATTCGGTATTTTTATTTTATGTCAGAAAAATGCGTCCCAAATTTTTAATGACAACTTTAACGGTATGGACCTAACTACCTTTTGCCTAGGGATATGGTTTAGATCAAACGTATATTTTAAGCCAATGAATTTGTATCCAAATGTGATGTCGATAAATATTCCTAATTTTGTAAAAACTAAAAGTGGTAGTGCTAAGTAAGGCTCCCTATTGATTATGTATTTTTAAAAGGAATTACAACGTTAAAGGGGTTTTAGTATTTCATATAGTCCATGGTCCCCCAACCATAAAAACGCGGATTGCTACCATTTGAAGGGGTGCCTTTTTGAGAAGGGGTGATAACAGCCCCTCTACAGTTTTTTGAGGTTAGGTCGGAAACTATCCGCTTTTTTCAGGTAGTAGTCAATAGAAAAGTTGTAGAAAATTAAATTTTCATCGTATTTCGCTTTTGAATTAAAAAAAAGGTATTTTTGACAAAAATACGCTTAAAAAAAAGCAAGAAAAACACGAAAAAACGCGCAATTTATTTATTTATTTATTTTTTATTTTTTTGTATTTTGTCTTATAACTTTTTTCCATGGGGATTTAGGTATAGATATTGGTTTATAAAAAAAGCCTTTATTCTTCCTTTACAAAATTACGCTAGCCTTCTTTAATGTTTATACTTTTTGAGAAACAATTTTTTAAAGTTTGCCACTTACACCATTTTTCGGAAATTTTACCTATTTTTGTCTAAACAATGTTCTGTAACTCTTTTTACGCACTCCTAGGTATAGGCAATGGAATATTTTGTTAAAAGAGCAAAATTACCTTTTAAACGGTCTATAGCACAAGGCTCTAAGATTATTTATAAGTAACATATGGTTCTTCAAATTTTTCCACTTTCAACGATATCTAATCTTTACGTATATCTTTTTAATTTCTTATTATAACTTTTTTTCTTCTACATTTAGGTATACCTACATAATGAGGAATAAAAAAGAAAGCCTATTTCCTTTTCTTTAAAATGGTGTATTGTAAAAAATTGTGAGGTTAATTTTAAACATTATATGGTAATTTCAATTTTAACATCTATTTCTTCCCCACCTTTACTATCTTCTTCCAACATTTCAGTTTCAGCAGAGTTCTAGCAATTGATACATAAGCACAAAGTGCCAAAACCTTGACTGTGCTTGTTAATTATATATTCCTTTTTTTTATTATTTGAAACTTTACTTTTAAAGTACTATTTAAATGGGTTTTCTCGTTGTTTGATGTTTTAACAACATAAAATATATTTTTATATATATACCTGGTAGTCCTGGGATACCTCGATCGCCTTTTGGTCCTGGCTTTTGAGGACAAAATTCTTGTACTTTCTTACAGTACCCTTCCAAGGCCTTCTCCTAGAATAAAAATATTAAAATTACTCATACAATCTCAAATACATAAAAAAAAAACATAAACGTTATTGCTTTATAACGCATGTGCGATGTTGCTAATTAAGGTACTTAATAATCAATTTTATCGCTAACTGCAGTAGTGTGATTTTCTTTTAAGGTAATTTTAACGTATTAAAACACTTTAGAGCCGTTTTTATATAGGATGTTTTTTAAAATATGATTACTAAGTGTATTTTTAATATTTTATTTAAAAAACCTTATTAATTAAAATCATCTGTGTTATCAATTAAAATTAAAAAAAAAATTGCTACGTAGAGGATTTCTACCGCTATTTAAAATTAAAGATAAAAAACTAAAACAGGCAGTTTTATGTTACACTAATAGAGTAAAATAGCATTTTAAAGCTGGATTTATAGATTAACGTTTCCGTTTTCGTTTGCAATTCACAGATAAAACAACGATTACCTATTTTTTAATTTATACATTCTGTTAACTGTTTTTGCTTGCCGTTTGAGCTTTTAACTTTTTCTTTTTGACATTTCTATATAGTCAATTACTAAGGGTGTTATTACGTGGTTTTAGAGCTGTTTATAATATTGAACTTTTTTTTATTTTTGTTATTTATTTTAATTTTTCCTGTTCATAGTTCTGTAAAAATTATTTAACCTAATTTATTATCTTAATATTCTTTATATATCATAAAAATTGGTTTCTTTCTTAACTTAAAAATAATTTGTATAAATTCACCGCTATAAATAGGTAATGCTGAACGGCAAACAATGTTGAACGAAGCAAGACTGGTTAAACATTTAATAACCCGACACCCACGGTACACTGGTACTAGGGCTTAAGACTTAGTGCCAGCTAATATTTTTAAATACCCTTATTTAAACTATTTATATGGTCAGCTAACTTTTCCCAAATATTTTCGCTAAAATCTTTGGTGAACGCCTTAACTAACAAAACAAAAAACCTTTGTCTTTAATTCCCCAATTTTTTTTAATACCATTATTTAAGTTTATTTTCGCATTAAATTTAAAATTGTAAAGCAGTTCTATTTATAGTAGTTTTGGGCAATTTTGCTGATTTTTTTGTTATCAAAACGCATTTACTATCCAAACACAGTTTAAATTATTATTTTTTAGTAAAATTTGTTTTTTACCTATAAGACCTATAAGAGCAGCAACACAAAAATAGCTAGATAAAATTATTTGTTGTAAAAATCGCACATTTTAAAACAAAAATCAGCAGGTTAAAGTTTTATTAAACTTTTGTTTCGCCGCATACAGAATTAAACGTTCAATTTAAAATTATTAGGCAACTACCTAAGAGACATGTTGTGTAATAAATTAAAGTGTTAAATGTCTATAAATTTATTTAATCCTATAAACTAAATATAGATGGACCACTGCTAGACAGACATTGGAATCAAAGTGTCATGATCTGCCAATAAATATTGAAATAATTAGAGATTCCACGAATTCAATAACGCGTTCATGAATTCACAATTTAAATGTCAAACGTTTATGGCATCAATTACTGGCGGTAGTATTTGCAATGCTGTAAATTAGTGTTATGAATAAACAAATAAATAAAAAAATCAAGTACTTTGTAACAATTAAACGATTTAAATAATCGGGTAATAACCCAATTAATCGAGTACTTAACCAATTAAAAATAAAATAAAAGATCATTTGTTGGTTATTTGTATTTAATGCTGGCTCGATCGCACATGTGATCTGGCTTGCATAAATGGTAAAAAAATTAGACAAAGGTAATTATTACCTGTAATATGCAACAAAAATTAATAAATATAAAAATTTATGTTCCGTTTTTTTAACATTACATAGTTATCAATTGGAAATTGATTCAGTATCATCGATTTTTTATTACTCAAATAAATAGCTCAAGTGCTCATTACAAAAATCAAGTCATGATGGTTTTTTACTAACTATATATACAGTAAGGACTTGAAGTATATCCTTCCCCCCTTCTAAATTCTGAACCGTTGGGTGTAATTTGGTAGTGTTATTCTTTTGAGACCTGATCAGTGAACAAACTGATAAAAGTAAAAATGACATGATAAACATTCTATTGAAACTTATGTTTACTTACTGTTATACTTTAACTATGAGCATTAACTCGCTTTTATAAAGCATTTACTTGCAAGTATAACATAACCATTATTCATATATATATATGTATATATATATATGTATATATATACAATTGCTCTTGCTTTAACTTGTACCTTATGACTAAGGTATTTTTTTATCTTTGGACAAGCCACGAAGGCCGAAGGCCTAAATACTAACGCTAACGTACCGTGGGTGTCTTAAGCAAGGTAAGGGGAAGTTTGTTAACACGGGACTTAAAAACTTGAACATTTGGGGGAGACGGAAAGACCTCCGCTGGTAGCAGGTTCCATATTCTAGAAACTCTAGGGATAAAAGAACGAACAAAGTGGGAAGTTCTGGGCCTGACCGTATAGGGATGCATACACGCGGCAACATGAGTCTCTCTGCTGGGAGTTTCAAGTAGAGGGACTATACTGGCTAACTCGTGGAAGCAGAAGCCGTGAAAGTATCTATAAAAGAGCGATAGATCTCCTTCAGCTCGACGATGGGCAAAAGAAGAAAGTCTTACAGTAAGTAGAGGATCATTAATAAGACAAACAGCTCTTCTTTAAATAGTATTAAGAATGCTGAGGGTTGTGGGAGACGCCATTTCCCAGACATGAAAACAATTTTCAAAGAAGCTCGAATTTGGGACACAAACGAAGTGTATAAATTGGAAGGGAAAAAATACTTTTTGGCTCGGAAAAGAAACCCAAGTCTTTTGGATACCACCGTAGCTATAGATACGATGTGTTTATGCCAGTTCAGGTTGTTCTTAAATGAGATGCCCACAAGGTTGAATGTGTCCTTGCTCTGCAAAACCTGCCATTCATTAGCAAAGGGTGATTGTTTAATGATTTTTCCGCGACAAGGAACATGATGATTCTGAGACAAACTATAGCCCTCCCGTTGGTCGGACTATAAACTTTTTGTCTCGGGATT
The DNA here is from genome assembly GCA_014170235.1 of Listronotus bonariensis. Taxonomy (NCBI): domain Eukaryota; kingdom Metazoa; phylum Arthropoda; class Insecta; order Coleoptera; family Curculionidae; genus Listronotus; species Listronotus bonariensis. The sequence continues at coordinate 60,126 of JACEGR010004224.1, forward strand.
TAAAATACCACTTTATTCCCTAGGTGTATAATGAACTATTAATTATATTACTGCAAGAACAGAATAGCTCTTTATAATATATAAAAAGTTAAATTTTCTTATCCTTATTTTTAGAAAACCAAATTACATTTTGTTTAAGCTTATATTTTTAGAAGACTAAATAAATTATTTAAATTTAAATTTGGGGATATTTTATTACTATTGGCCATAAAAAAAAGGTAGACCAAAAGATCAAGGTAATGCAATAATTGGATTAAGTGAGTGTGGTGTGAGAGTGGATAAGAAGTTAATTTTGTTTCAGCAGGTTATGTCCCTAAATGTATTCCTTATCTGGTATGATTTACCTACTTACTTACTTTCCAAATTTTTTTATTTTATATTGTACAAAACAAATTAAAATATTGTTTTGTTGAATTGATTGTTTAATTTTCGTATTTGTTATCATAATTATATTATTTTTTAAGATAAGACAAAAAGTTTGTTTGTTTTTTTCAGAATTTTATTGTCCTTTACCCTAAATAAATGTTTACTTTAATTGGTTATAATTTAGTTTTGGTTCTTTAAAACGATCAGTTTTTTTTCCTCTAAAATACTCATGGCTTCTGTTTTTAAAAAATACATATATTTTTTTATACCTATTACGATCTTGACAAAATCTTCGTAGGTGTCGAACGTGTTTTACAGTTTAATTTTTGTTTTTTGGTCAATAAAAAATAAAATATATTACAATAGAAAACAAGAAAACGAACCGCTAACGACACAGCAAAATTAATAATTATTAAGGTTATGTTAACTGATTATTTGGCGGTATTTATTGGTTTTTATAAGCATAGCCGCCGGATGGCGGCGTCTACCAATAAAATAAGTAAAAACCGCTAGCAATAACAATTTAATTTTAAGTTAATAGATAAAACTGCTTGATGGCGGTTTTCTTTTCTTCCTATAATTAAGCAATGCCGTTGGCGATTGTTTAGCCAGATCCTTAGAGAAACTTGTTAACGGCTTTGTTTTACTTATGAATGTATATACTTTTTATTCTTTTCATTGTTCATTATGCAAAAGTATTAACACAATTTACCGTTAGCTTAACTTCTAGCAATACGATATGCAAAAATTATTTTAAACTTAACTGAGAAACGATGTTGCATACATTGCAAAATTGTGGTTATCACTCAACCTTTGTGTTGTTCTCGCTGGTACATAATATACACTATTATCGTGTCATATTACTTGATACGTTATTGCCAGAATATGGCTTTTCTGTCGAAAACATACACATATGGGATTTGGCTGTTTAAGCAATATTTGATTCTTGTTTTACTGTTATAACTTTTTTTCGGAATAATGTAAAATTTCAAAATTGCTTTGTAAGCAGTGCGTGTATAAAAAGTATGGCAGTTAAAGAGTAAATGCTGAATTTTGTATTTAGCAAAAAACCTGTTTTAAAAGTAATTAAAATTTAGAAAATAATAAGTATCTAGAATGTGTTCATGGATGGACTTTTTTTCCTAGGTATTTAAAAAATTATTAAGTTTAAATTAAAAAAAAGGTTTTTATTATTAAATAACTTATTTTACTTTTTATTTGCAAACATTTTCTGGCTATGTTAACATTTGTGCAAGCATTAGCAAAAATGATAAAGACTTGTTTACCAAAAAGGTAAAATTTTAAATAATTCTTCTTTGCTTTTTAAATAGGTTATTAAAACATAATTTTTACCGATACCTTTTAACTTGCCAAATTTTTAACGCCTTTTTTAATATATGTTAAAAAAATATATAAAACTTTAATTTTTTATGTGATATTTAATATATTTTCTAGATTTGTTTTATTTTTTAAAAATAGGTTTTTCAAAAATTAACGCCATTATTGCTTATTTCTAATAAAAAATTACAAAACCTAATTTAAAAAAGAAAGTTTTCATAATGCTTCCTTTATGGTATAAAAATATACAATAAACTGAATTTTATCTTCTTTTTCCTAAACTAAACATAAATACGAAATAAAATAAGAAACCTAAAAGCTGTACTTTTATATGCCCAACCTAAAGATTGCCGACCCATGTTTATTTAAACTTTATTTGCATATTTTTATAGTAAAATTTGACCATACATTTTCTTAACAACATTTTGTAACCCCGTGTATATTTTTAAATCTATTTAAATTATTTCTTTGTTGTTACATAACTGCTAATAGAAAATTTAAACGCTTAATTTTAAAAAATACCATCTTATGTTTCCTATATAGTACAGAACTATGCAATTTGCGGATTTTTTTTCTTGAAAACTAGGTAAGTTACCTAAAAATATTAAAAAACAAAAGAAAAAAGCTATTTTTGTATTTGGCCATAAAGGACCCCGCGGAAATCAAAGGTAAAATGGGTTTCAGTCAAACTTTTTAAAATCACTTGAACAAGATGGTACTCGGACAGTAGATTAAATATGTCAATGGTCGTTGGGTTCTAAAAACTTACGAACAAAAGTTTTAAGTTATTGAAGGTCCTTAATTCAATATTTCAATAACTGCATCTGTCTCAGTGCAATCTCTTTTTTTTCCTTAGTTTTTAACAGACTAATAAAAGAATTTTGGACTAACATTGTCTTTATTTAAATTTTCACTCAACGGTGGAATCGGTACGGACCGGCGGCATCAGCGAAAAGTTCCGGGGCTACGTCTACCACATTCAGACAGAGACTAATAAAAGTTTTACAATATAATAAATGCCAAAATTGACATACTTTTTTATTGTTATAACCTCAAAATCACTACTGGTTTAACCGGAAGCACCAGCAACTTTTTTATTTTAAATAAAATAGTTTTTTATTATATTATACAGGGTTTTAAATATAAACAACCCTTTTTTATTTTTATATTTTATTATAAATGCTCTTGCTAGCGACACAACACTACATATTGTTTATTTTCAAGATGGTGGCCATAAATCATTTATTTACATCTGAATCAAAAAATAAATAAAATATTTTGGCCGCCATCTTAAAAATAAACAATAAACAGCTGTGTTATGTCTCTAAAAGGGTTTTTATTTTAAAACAAGTTTTAAAATATAAAATAAAATATGGGTTTCATAAAATGTTTAAATAATATTGAACTTGTTTTCATCAATTCTATTAAAAACTAAAAAAATAAGTAATGAAGGTATTAAGAAATATTAATTATTATTACTATTATTATCTGTAATAAAAGCAAAACAGGTCATTCTCTTGTTTTCACAGGTTTCTTAAAAAGAAAATAAATAAAGCAGGAGTAATGGGGATTGATTATTTAAAGTATTCTTTGGCCGTCATTTAAAAAAAAACTCTCTGTGTGATATACAAGTTGATTCAAAATCGATCACGAAACTTAAGGGGGTAATTCTATTTGGCAAAATAAGGGTAGAGCTTTATATAAATTTTTCTCAAAATATCGTTTTCGAGTTATAAGCCGTCAAAGTTTAATTTTTATTTTGGTATTTTGTCAAATTGCATTAATTTTTTAACCAATTCAGTTGATATTTGGCACACAAATCGAGCTATGAAGATTCTAAAATTTTAAGACAAACGTACTTTCTTTAAATATCGCCAGAGGGCATTCTACATCATTATAACTTTTTATTTTGACAGATATCGCAAGGCTGGGGGCACCATTTTATAGACAATCCAAACTTAAAAATAACTTCTTATTAAAGTCGATAAACCTCACCGTTTAGGAACCAATAGACATCACAGTTTTCATCAATTTCATTCAAATTACCTACATACATACAGGGTGTCTAGTAACTCAACCGACAAACTTAACCAAACGAAAAAACTTCATATAAACATAAGTCCTAAACGTCTTAGTTTTTGAACTACGGGATGGTAATTTCTTTTTTTTTTATATTTAACACACCATAGTCCTAAACTAAGACGTTTAGGACAGATGTTTATATGAAATTGTTTTCTTATTTTCTGTTGTAGAATCGCCCCGTAAAGTTTGTGTGTTTAGTTACTGGACACCCTGTATGTATGTAGGTAATTTGATTGAAATTGATAAAAAAACTTTAATGTCTGTTGGTGCCTAAACGGTGAGGTTAATCGACTTTAATAAAAAGTACCTTATTTTTAGGTTTTTGATTGTCTATAAAATGGCGCCCCAGCTTTGCGATATCTGTCAAAATAAAAAAGTTATAATGATGTAAAATGCCCTCTGGCGGTATTTAAAAATGTACTTTTGTCTTCAAATTTTAGAATCTGCAAAGCTCGATTTGTGTGCCAAATATCAACTGGATTGGTTAAAAAATATATGCAATATGGCAAAAAACCAAAATAAAATTGAACTTTGACGGCTTGTAACTCGAAAACGAATGACATTTTGAAAAAAATTATATAAAACTCTACCTTTACTTCGTCAAGTAGAATCACCCCTTAAGTTTCGTGATCGATTTTTGAATCACCTTGTATAACTGAGAAGAGAATTTTATAGGGAATATATAGAAAAAAATTAAGCACTTGCATTTAAAATAAGAAAGTGGCTAGTACTTCCGGCTAAAACGAAAGTGATTTTTAGGTTAATAACAAGGAAAAAAAGTATTCTAATTTTTGCTTTATTTATACTATACATTTTTTATTAGTCTTTCTTAAAACTAAACAAAAGAAAGTAACATTGCCCTTAGCCAGATGCCGTTATTTAAATACTAAATTAAAAACCTTTAAAAACTTATAACTTTGTTTGTGAGTTTTTAGACTCTAATGACCATTAACACTTTTGATTTACTGTCCAAGAACTATCTAAATTAAGTAATTCTAAAAAGCCGAATGAAATTCATTTCCCATTTCCGCGGGGTTCTTTAGGGTGTAATATTATTTTATAAAAGTACAATTTCGCAATAAAAAATGTAAAAACTGTACTTATTCCCCTGCACATTTTTTCGCTAAAGTAAAATAAGGGTAGATGTAAGGCAATAAATCATATTTTTTTGTCTCTTGTCGTCTCGAAATACAAACCGTCAAGCAGGTGCACGTATATTTAAATACATGTTTTTACTTTATATTTTCGTAGAATTTAATACCATTTATTAGGTGTCGTTAAAAATGGAATGTCGTAAAAGGTAACATATTGTATGTAAAAGTAATTTTAAATTTTTATTTGGTTTTATAACTTTTTTTGATAAGTAATAAAAGTGCTATTTAGCTGTGTACAAATATTTTAAGTTTTTGTTAAAAAGAACAACTATGTTATCTATTATTAATATTTTTATTAAAAATATAATAAGTTTTACTTAATTTTTATGATTGCTTAGCACTTATATTAAATATAGGGTAACACGTCATGTGGTTAAATTTATTTAAAAATATTTTATTTAAGGGTAAAATATATTTTAGTTGATAAGAGGCCTTGTCCACATTAGGTGGGCGGCGTTATCCAACTGATAGGGAATCTACGCCCATTTGTGAGTCTTAAAAACGTAAAGTTTCTTTACCCTTCATCCACCTGTCAATCATCCAATTCCAACTATTTCCCCAGTTTCTCACAAAATACCCAATATTACTTTTAAGGTAAGACACATTAAGCGTATCCTTTCTTCTCTTAATACCAAGAAATCGTCTGGGCTGGATGGAATACCAGCAATCGTTTTAAAAAAATATGCTCCTGAACTTGCACCTATTTTAACCAAGCTCTTTCGAATTTCTTATGACACGGGTATTTTTCCAGAGAGCTGGAGAGCTGCACGTGTCCAGCCTATTCCCAAGAAAGGATCTAAATCTCTTCCATCCAACTATAGACCCATTTCACTCCTCTCAATGCTTTCTAAAGTAATGAAGAAATCCATTAACTCGCAAATTCTTAGGTATTTAGAAAAACAAAATTTTACATGACAGGCAATACGGATTTCGTCACAAGAGATCCACAAGCAGATCTTCTTTCCTTCGTTTCGCACAACTGGAACAAGTATCTTGAGTTTCTAGGTGAGTCCCAGATCGTTGCTCTTGATATATCTAAAGCTTTTGACCAAGTCTGGCATGACGCACTTCTTAACAAACTTCCCTCCTACGGTCTTCCAACTAAACTCTGCTCTTGGCTCTCCAGTTATCTTTCTAATCCACCTATATCAGTCATTGTTGATGACCACGCTTCAAGCTTTCACGAAATTAATGCTGGAGTGCCTTAGGGTTCAGTACTAGCACCAACTTTGTTTCTTCTTTACACCAACGACCTTCTTTCTTCCACAACCAATCCCATTCATAGCTATGCTGACGATAGTACCCTTCACTCCACTTTTCAGGTTCTCAAACCAATCTCTCAACCCGACTTGGAAAGCCAACGCAGGGCGATGCAGATATCTCTTTCACAGGATCTCAATTTGATATTGGATTGGGGCGCCAAAAATCTCGTTCAATTTAATGCATCCAAAACACAATCATGTTCCTTGTCGCGAAAAAAATAATCAAACACTCACCCTTTGCTTATGAGTGGCCAGATTTTGCAAAGCGGGGCTCAAATGTGGGCGGCACATTTGAGAATAACCTTAACTGGCATAAACACATTGTATCTATAGCCAAACCGCGGCTTCAAAAAGCTTGGATTTCTTATCCAAGCCAAAAAATATTTTTCTCCTTCCAATTTATACATTTTGTATGTGTCCCAAATTCGACCCTCTCTGGGATACTATTCTCATGTCTGGGGAATGGCATCCCCTATAACCCTCAGCATTCTTGATGCCATTCAAAGAAGAGCTGTTCGTCTTATTAATGATCCTTTACTTATTTAAAGACTTCCTTCTCCTGCCCATCGTTGAGCTGTGGGAGTTCTATCGCTCTTCTATAGATACTTTTACGGCTTCTGCTCTGACGAATTATCCAGTATAGTCCCTCCTCTTGCAGCTCCCAATGGAGAAACTCATGGTGCCGCACGTATACATCCCTATACGGTCCAATTGGACAGGCCCCGAACTTCCTATTCGTTTGCTCTTTTATCCCTAGAGTTTCTAGACTGTGGAACCTACTGCCAGCGGAGGTCTTTCCTTCCCCCCAAATCTTCAAGTTTTTAAGTCCCGTGTTAACAAACTTCCCCTTACCTTTCTTAAGACACCCACGGTATGTTAGTATTTAGGCTTTCAGCCTTCGTGGATTGTCCAAAGATAAAAAAAATATTGAAAACGTTTACTTATTCAAAATTTAAGCATACCTTAATATAAACAATAGATCTGAGGAATCAATGCCGCTTTTAGTAGAGACCTTTATGTTACTGACACTTCACAATATTCAAATTTACTTAGGTGGGCGAAGCTTCCCACACCTCCCTAAAAATATTGTAATAAAGTAAAAGAAAATGCGCTTATAAAAATTTTGAACCCGTGATGGTTAAAATTAATAGCTGATTTATTTCAATACCCGATAAATGAATATTTTAGTTAACTTGGTTTATTTTTAGACATTGTATACTAATTACATTGTAAAGACTAGACTGGACCAAAAAATTTACTTTTGTTTTTTGTAAAATATACCAAAAATATTGCTTGAGGTGACAAAATAAAATATTCTAAAGGTTCGAGCACCTAATATTTATATTTAGAGGTCTCCTTTAATTAACAATTTTTAATTATGTCGTTATTTTTACGTCAAAGCTGCCTAACTATTAAGGTAAAATATGTATTCGCTTATATAACTTTGGAAAAATTAAATTGCCCACAAAAAATATTTTTTTATATTTTTGCCAGACTAGCCGTTTTCGACTAGTCGACCTTTAAACATTGAAATTATGTGACTAACGAAAAAAATAATACGAGCCCCGTCCTAATGAAGTTGGCCCAACTGATAAAAATGTATATTTGCAAAGGACCCAACAGCATTTGCTTGCATTGAAAACCGGCATGGGTGAAATTCTTTAATATTGTAGTATGTTAGAGTCTCGTCCCTACCGGTAATATTTTCATTAAAATTTCGGGAAGTTACCGGTAATATTTTGGATTTAGGGACTTCCAAAGTGACGTCACTGGATGATATAAAAACACATTATATTAAATAATTTTTTTTAAAACATAGGTAGACAATTAAAATATGGGTTATTTGATTAATAATACATATATTTAAAAGATAGAATAATTACCTTTAAAGTTTGCAATACCGAAAAATTGTGCCAATACTAACCACATTTAGGATGGTTTGAACCATCAAATAAATGTTAAAACAGTTGAGGGAATTTTTTTAGTGCACTTCGAACCTTTTAATTAGTTTTTATAGTTTAAGTTTTTGGGCCATTTCTAAAGGGAACAAAAAATAACCTAACTATGTTAATGTAATTATACATATTTTAGCTGGTTGGGCCAACTTCACTGAGACGGGGCTCGTATATGGAAAGCAACAACATAGATTTTTAAGGAATTTAATGTTTTACAAAAAAGTCGTGTAACTTTTTTACCAAAAATCATTCTTTTAAAAGTTATTTCCAATTTAAACTGAAGAAAAAAATTAATTTATTGCTTTCTTTGTTTTCGAAGCAATATTTTTTACTTAGTGGAACAAATTGATAAATTACATTATGGAAAATCATAACTTTATTATTCTTAATACCTAAAATATCTAAATTGTATAATATAGTATATCCAAACCTATTCTGGGTTAATAGCTATTGGTTATACGAACACGAAAATATATATACAACCAAAAAAAAAAGGAAATACAATTATGTGGTTTCACTAATAAAAAATATTTATTTACAATATTTTATTATTTAGTATATTATTATATTTATGAATATGTACAAATTTTAATCTTTTTATAAAATTATCCCTTTGCCCCTCTATTTGTTTCGCTTTTTAGAAACTTCTAAAGGTATGATTCCGAGCATAACGGCAGGCAGCAAACCGACGACGCAAGCGCCAGAGGCATTCATATTACCAGCAACGCTACTCGTTACACCCCAAGGCAAAAGCGAAATAAGTATAACATTCTGGCGCTTGCTTCGGCGGTTCGCTGTCTGACGTGGTGCTAATAAGTAATAATAATAACCATTATTTAGTTAATTAAGTATCTTGGGATTAGCTTGAAAACTCGCTAGTAGTCTCAGACGTATTCGGCATAAAGTTGTTTTTGATGACTAGTTATTTGGGTATCATTTTCTGGATCTTTTTAGGCATCTGATTTTCCTGTTTCTGTCTTTAAAGAATTGGTAGATAAAGTTTAATATTTGTATTAAACCTGATATTTTATCGGTGTACCTTTTGGCAACACTAAGTGGGTCTGCTGATCCGTGAAGATTTTAAGAGAAATCAGTAATTTCGTCATTGTTTAATGAAAATGGATGGGTCTAGCTGGTTTCAAGATGGTTGTCTACAAATGACATGATGACTTTTTGTTTTGTAGTTACAAATTGTTTTAGTTTTTTAGGAGGCATTTCTGTTAGTTTGAAAAATTGGTTTAAATGTTCTTCGACTGTTGGATTACTAACTTCTAGTGTTTATCTTTTATTAGTGAAAGTGTCAGTAATTGGTGTACTGGTATCTTGAGTTAAATTGGTGGTATTATTTCGAGGTTGTTATTGTTTCATGATATTTTTGTCTTTTTGCGTGTGTAATGACTTTGTTTCGGTTTTAGTAATTGGGTTTGTACCTAGGTTGGATAACTGAGAAGCTGAAATTATTGCTGATCAACTGTACGACCAGTTTGTTTGGACTGGTAACATAGTGTATTTGTGGTCAGGTATATTCGATATTTACCATTCTTATGCAAAATAGGTATAGATTATTGTAACGATGCTTTTTCTATTGGTGGAAAATACTTGGGGTCAGGAGTGATAATTCTAAAATGTTCGTTAAGGTATCTCTTGAGACGACTTTGGATTAACATTTAGGATTATTTTCATATTTTGTAATGTCGCTCACTTGCTAAAACAATGACATTACCTAAAATATCATAGTTTTGAGTAATTGCAGTTTAAAGTTTTGGTATTTTATGTATTTTAAGAAAACAAATAACTCCACAATCGATGCAATGCATAAATTGTCGACTGTCTAACCAAGATCTGCTACTGGTGTTACGTATAACCTTCACTTTCACTACTGACAGTTCCCATGGCACGCCCATCTATTTCCCGCCATTTGAGAAATAGCTCGTGTTCACCACCAAACAGGATACCATCAGCTTATAGGAATCTTCGCTCACAGCGCTTAGATCCAGAAGAAAGATGCCGTCAATTTAGCGTGAATCTTTCCTTGATCCCCGAAGGCAAAAAACGTTAATACGACACCTCTAGCCGCCACTCCGGGAAGAACTTTGTAGTCCTTTACGCACGTCCGCACTGTTCGGAGGTCAAACAAAGAGTCTTTAGTTTTCAGGTTCCTAAACCCATTACTAAACCTGACTTGGAAAACAAACGCAGAGCGATGCAGATATCTCTTTCGCAGGATCTTAATTTAATATTGGATTGGGGCGCTAAAAATCTCGTCCATTTTAATGCATCCAAAACACAATCATGTTCCTTGTCGCGAAAAGAGTCATCAAATACTCATCCTCTACTTATGAGCGGCCAAGTTTTACAGAGCGTCACATTTGAAAGTAACCTTAAGTGGCATAAACACATTGTATCTATAGCCACGGCAGCTTCAAAAAAGCTTGGATTTCTCTTTCGAGCCAAAAAGTATTTTTCCCCTTCTAATTTATACACTTTATATGTGTCCCAAATCCGACCTCCCTTGGAATATTGTTCTAATATCTGGGGCATGGCGTCCCCCACAACACTAAGCATTCTTGATTCTATTCAAAGAAGAGCTATTCGTCTCTATAATGATCCTTCACTTACAGAAAGGCTTCCGGATTTATCGCTTTTTATAGGTACTTCCATGGCTTCTGCTCTGAAGAATTGTCCAGTATAGTTCCTTCACTTACGGTTCCCAACAGAGAAACTCGTGGTTCCACGCGTATGCATCCCTATACGGTCCAACTGGACAGGCCCCGAACTTCCCACTTTGTTCGTTCTTTTATCCCTAGAATTTCTAGGTTGTGGAACCTGCTGCCCGCGGAGGTCTTTTCTTCCCCCAAATCTTTAAGTATTTAAGTCCCGTGTCAACAAACTTCCTCTTATCTCGCTTAAGACACCCACGGTACGTTAGTATTTAGGCTTTTAGCCTTCGTGGTTTGTCCAAAGATAAAAAAAGTGTCATCTAGCAAAAACTAGAACGATTTTATTTATGTGTCTGTTCCACACTTTAAAACAGACCTTTGGAAATGCAATAGTACAATATCCTTGAAAATAAACAAATTTGAGTTATGTCAGTATGCGCAATATAAAATCTTAAATTCTCAACACAACATTCTGTAACACCCTGTTTATTATATATTTAATTTAAATATTCTTATTTATTATAAAACTTTGAATATTATTTCAAATAATTTAAACAGAAGCAAAAAATAAATCCAAAACCAAACAAAAACTAAGTATTTAAATAAACGTGCACCTGCGGCTATATTTTTCCCGCATTTAAAAGACATGCATTTTATACAATGGCTATTATTCACTAAATTACGTACATGGGAAACAAGAGCTGCGGTAAGCTAATTTAAGCATTTACCTTAGTTGGTATTTTAAAAATGTAATGTATGAAATGCATTAAAAACCTAATTTTTCTAATCTACAAAAATTTTAATTAAATTTTAAAGCACAATGTTACTTAAAGTACTACAATACCAAAAGGTATAATTTATTTAGGTCCACGTTTTTTGTTTATTTTAATTTTAAAATAGTCTTTGTATACCTTTGTGGGGGTAAAATTTCTAAAATAATTACGTATATTTATGTAAATATATGGTATTTAAATTTTAATAACTATCGGCTTTATTTGTCTACCACATTAAAAAAAAACAATCTTGCTTGTAACTCCCCATTAAGATATTGCGGTACTACCCCTACGGGTATTATACGTTTATTCTTGCTGATATAGTCGCTAGAATTCAAAAGTTTTGAAACTTTATTATTGTCTGATATTTTCCACATCTCATTGATATTTTTACGCTTGATAAATGTCCGGTGGGGCAATTATTTTACAAATTAAAAACCATTTTTTAGATTGACAAATTGTTTAATAAAAAATAAATTAAATAGAAATTCCAAAACTGCTTTGCGCCTCTATAAACCATTCTTTTCCCTTGACAGTACTGAAACACTTTTTACCTCTGTATGTTTACCGTTATTTAGTAAACAAGAAAAAGAATTAGTTTCAGATTGGGTAATCGGTTAAAAACTTTTTTTTAAATACTCTATAAATAAAAAAGTTTTGCAATTCTTACTTTAATAAAAATGGTAAAAGAATATTGTAAACTTAAAAATGATACACCCTATACCGGGTGACAACAAGATCACTTTCCGGCAGCCATTTTTTTATTTCTTAATCGATATTGACGAAACTTAATAAGGTTGTTAGACTAACGAAAACTAATTTTTAGGTGTATATCACGACTTCTGGTTTCACCGGGAATGACTGGAAGTTTTGATTTTTAAATGGGACAACCTGTATATTTTTTGTTTTTAGGATTCTTCAGATCATTTTTAGTTGGAATACAATATTTTTTAAAGAAACTGGTCAAATTTTATTTTAAAATTAAATTTTTATATTTTGTCTGGAGCATCATGATCATTTAAAATCACTTTCAATACTTTACTTACTTTCACAAAAATACGAAACTGATTTTACCTTTTTAAACTTTTTACTAGAAGGCTCAAAACTTAATTTTTTAGATTTTTTCTCCTAGATCAAAAACCAAAATAGGACAATATCACTTTTATAATATTTCTTAATGCAGTATTTTAAAGCGAATCTAACGACACAATAACTTTATTGTCTTTTAAAAACATCCATAAACATAATACCAAATTTAACCATAAATTATTTTAACATCGTAGGAAATACACAAACACAAGCTTACGTTTTAATTCTTTAAACTTTTAACGAAACACAAGCAATTGTTTTTACAATATATTCTATTAGTTTTTGTTTTCATGGCAACTACGATAAATTGTACGCCTTGCAGTATCAAAGAGGTCATTTACCTACCTAATAAATGTTTTTTAAAAGAAAATGAAGTAAAAGTGTCGTAGTGTTTTACATCGTTGGATTCGCTTTAAAATACTGCATTTTGAAATATTATGAAAGTGATATGGTCCTATTTTGGTTTTGACCTAGGGTAAAAAATCTAAAAAAAATAAAGTTTAAAACACTCTAGTAAAAATGTTTAAAAATATAAAACCGATTTTGTATTTTAAAATAAAATTTGAACAAAATTTGTTTTAAAAATATCGTATGCCGACTAAAAATAATCTAGAGAATCCGAGAAATAAAAAATATATATGGTGTCCCATTTAAAAATCAAAAGTCTCAGTCATTTGCGGTAATATCGGAAGTCGTAAAAGCCTGTCATATTCACCTTAAAATTACTTTTCGTTAGTCTAACAACCTTATCAAGTTTCGTCAATATCGATAAAGAAAAAAATATGGCAGCCGGAAGGTGATCTCGTTGTCACCCGGTATAATGGCAGTTTTAATTTTTATTCTAGGGAACAAATCTGATCTACTGATTTTTGTTTCCAATTTTAAAAATTCATATGTAAAAACTTTTTTGGATACCTTGTAATATTTTAAAATAATTACAAGGTGTTTGTTTATTAATGGTACATAAACACACATAAAGACACATATTCAGACATACAGACTATCTACGATGGGTTTTTTAAGAGAACAAAAAAATCCATTTTTCGAGAAAAAAAGATTTACAAGAAGAAGAAATAAGGAAGAAAAAAAAATAAAAAGATAACAGCAGGCCAATAAACTAGGAGGTATGGGCGCCAATGTATCAAAAATTATTATGCTCACGGAATTTTGTTGCGGAATCATGTTTAGAATAAAATGCTTATGACGACGATACATTATGTAATGCCAACTTGTATCTTGGTCGGAATTTATTTAAACGCAATTTTTTAAAACATTACGATTTTTTGCATTAAATAATATTCCAATAATTTTTTTGACTTTTTTAACCAAAAATAACTCCTTTAATTTTTTCGAAAAATTAATATTTATCAAGTTTTAATCTTTAAAAAATTGAAATGAACAACTTGTCACAAAAACCATTTAAAAAATGTATGTCAATATAGAAATTTTCCATGTTGTATTTTTTTATGGAAAACTTGAATTTTTTAACAATTCTAGAGTAAATTTTGTAAATTTCTTTTAATTTTCTTACATTTTTTAATGGTAAATTTATTTAATTGTTTAAATGATTAAAACTTGATAAATATTTATTTTAGAATAAATTGTTAAGTTGTTTCCGGTTGAAAAATGGTTAAAAAAATTAAATAAAATTAAGTAATAAGAAGTGAATAGATAGAGCTTTAAGTTTATTATCATTTATTAACATATACTTTGACAGTATAAATAAAAATTTTAAGCTAAAAATATTCTGTAAAAATTGGCTCGCAATTTCTCCACGATTCCGGCTGCTTGGCATATCTGAACCAAAAAAACATTAGCGGCGGTTTAATCTGTAAGCCCTAAATGCACCGTATAAAAAATTAAATGAATTTGCCGAAAATTGGATTTTTGGTAGATATTTGAAAAAAAAAATCGCGAATTTTGCGTCTTTTTGTTGTTTTTAGTAATAAAAAATAAAAAGTTTAAGAATTTTTGATTAATAATTGTTTATTCGATACGTTTGCGTATACTCCACAAGTTTTAAGTTATTGGGTCAAGCCGTTTTTGAGATATAATGAAGGATGGGTTGAAAAACACAGTTTTGAGAAAAAAGCGTTTAAAGTTTCAAGTCCGCTTGAAACTATGAAAATCTCAACTTATCCTCAATCGGCGATGCCTGTTTCATAGAGTATGGCTTTTAACTATTTATTTTTTAAATTTTAATGAATTCCTTCTTAAGCCTGTACAAACTGATATAAACGTATATTTATATAGAAGGTTACCTGCGCCCTCAAGCCGATTGTACAAAATAGGGTGGACTCCGACTGCCAAGTCAGCGCTCCAAGCAACTTCTTCTTTTAACTGCTGTATCTTTAAACCGACTCCAAATTTTTAAAACTCACTTTACTATCGTATTCTAGACATAAAAGGAAAGCAATTTATAAAAAAATGATTTGCTGAGATCCACATGGGATAACCCCTTAATGCAAATATCTTAAAAGCAGTATACCGTTTTGTGCAAACAGATTAGGGAAGTTTACTAATTCATGAGTGATACTAAAATAATTTCGAATTCCATTGTCTTTGTTTTAATTATTCACACAACGTTTCAAACAGTTCCATTTCTGTCCGATTTCAGTTGTAAAGTAATTAGTTTTTACAGCAGTAGTATGGGTTAGCTTATTTTTTTCTTTTATTCCTCTGCTATCAGGGCGTGCTTTTTGGTGCTGACTAACATGTGTTATTATCAGGGAGATAATTCTTAGCAAACAGATAACCATCAGACAACTAAAGGAATAATGAATGTACAATAACAGTAGCTAAGTATCACTGCAATTTATAACTTTAAACGGTTGCCACAATAATAATGGTATTTAGAGAATTAAGTTAACTCATACCAATATTATAGGGTAAGACGAATTTTTTCGTTTATTGTATGCATTTTTAAAGAGGTGAAAAATTTGACATTTGTCTTTGACCATTTGATTCCTTCATCATTTTTGTACAAAAAAGTGAACTTTATTTAAATTGATATCTTGTACCGTTTTTCATAAAATCGTATTTTAAATCCAGACATACCAGCATTTTGTATGTAATATTTTTTTGAAAAAATTATTAAAATGTGGTAAAAATAATTAAAAATGGTGTTTGTTAGCCTTTTAACTTTTTAATACAAAATAAAGAATGTTTTTTTATTATTATATCATATTTTAATAATTTTCTCAAAAATTGAATTTTTATTGCATACAAAATGTTGGTATGTCTGAATTTAAAATGCGATTTTATAAAAAACGGTTCAAGATATTAATTAAAATAAAGTATATCTTTTTGTGCAAAAATGATGAAGAAATCAAACAGTAAAAGCAACATTTTTTACCTCTGTAAAAATGCATACAATAAATAAAAAAAAAATCGTCTCACCCAGTATAATCATAACTTACTGCGCCACATTTGCCTATGGCAAAAAACATTGGTATAGGTTTTTTTGGCCCAAATATCATTAATATTGTGGCAACGGTTCAATAGTTATAAACAAAATATATTTTTTAATTCTAACTTTAAAAGTCAATAACTCTCTAAGGAAGTGCGATAGAACTTTTTTTATATAAAGTACTGACAATATTTTGGCTTACTCTATTAATCCTATTATTTTTGACCTTACCTTTCCGGACACCCTGTCTAAGAAGAGCTTTCAAAAAAAAGTTATTGGTAGGTATATTATTTAAATTTTTACAAAATATTTCATGACAACTAAAGCCTATAAAAAATTATTTCAATAACAGTTGAATAAATTTAACAAAATAAAGTTAGGAAATTTTGAGAAAAAAATTAGTATAAAGAGTATAAATGTAACTAAAATTTATTTATATTTTTAAATTATTATTTTGTGTTGTAAAAAAAAATATTTTGTGTTGCACACTTTGCATGGCAGTGGCGGGCCAGTGCCAAAACAACCAATTTTTAACGCTAAATTAAAATTGTTAATAATGAAGCTACAACTCCGGGAGTCGGGATACACCTTGCTAAAATTTTCTCATTCTTTAAGATCTTTTTTAAATAATTTAGCTTAAATATTTTTTAAATTATAGCTACAAAACGGAGAAGCCCATTTTTCCTTTTCGTTTTTGTACCAATTTCAATTTTTTATCGCGGAAATAAAAAAATCCCATTTTTCAGTTTTTTCACAAATCCAAAATGCCAACAATTATATTTTTACGATAACAAGAACTATTTTTGCAAAAAACTCAGTTCTGCACCAGACTTTTGTTTATGAAATAAGTTCATTTCATCTCCACCTAAAAGTAAATACCTAACTGCATACTTAATATACTACTATAGAGTTTAATTTTAATTAAACTTTGTTTAATAGATCATCCTTAAGCCCAAAAATTATTTAATAACGAAGAGTGTAATAGCAAAAAGCTATAACACACATTTCTTTCCATTTTCTGCGGAAGTTAAACGATGGCAATAAATTTTAACCTTTTTATCCTTTAACGCGGAAACACATAAGCCGCATAGCAGGTGCACCAAAATACATTTTCTGTTAAATTTAGGTTGAATTAGGATTAGACACTTTTTTGTGTAGCTCTTTTTAAGGAGCATGTCATAAAATCTAATATAATATACAGGGTTGGCCAAATTAAACTTGCACACTTTTTAACTAATAATAGATAACGTTTTATCTGTGCGCCTATCTTTTTGACGCGATAACGTCTTATAATTCGATGGAGCCTGCTACATGCACAAAAAAAAACATAACTCATGCGGCGTTCCATTTAAAGCTTGGAGTGCAAGCGAGAGTGCGGAAAAGGCACAATCAGCCTCCGCGTTCCACATCTGTTTCTCTCCTACTTTGAGCGGTCCGCCTGCTATACAATAATAGATTTACGTGTTTTCGTGAAGTAGGAAGTGCAGTGGAAATAACTTGTTAATGCCACATTGTTACTTGTAGTTGATCTGTATAATTTAAATAAATACTTTACGACTTTATCACGTAAATACATCGTACGTAAACCGACTTTACAGGCAACAATTATTTTTAAAGGGCTAATAGGTAGATATGTTTTCTTTACGTTTGCCAAATTTGGTCAAATAGATTTAGGCAGGACTGGACTTACGAGACTTTTTCCAAAATACTGTATTTAACCTTGTTGCAAAAGAAATCTGATTTAGCTACAATTAAGCTAATACATTTTTCTTGTAGACAAACTATGGGAAATGATTCAGTAAAAGCAAACTTGTCAACAAATTGGGAATTTAGGAATTATAATTATTTTGTATAAATAATGTTTTCCATTAAACATGCATTTCTCTTAATTTTAAAAAGAACTTTTTTGTGTTGTTTAAAAATCAAAAATGTAAGGTTACTATGGTAACTAACTTGGATGCAAACTTGACAGTAAATTAATTGAATATAAACATATTGGCCTAGTTATAGATATTTTTTTACAACGAAGTTTAATGTATCATTTTGGAAAATGTCCCGTAATTCCAGTCCTGTTTAAATCTATTTGACCAAAATTGGCAAAACTAGGGAAAACATATTTACCTATTAATCCCTCAAAAGTAACAAAGATACAACAGATAAAAAGTTATTATTAGGTAAAAGTGTGCAAGTTTAATTTGGCCCACACTGTAGAATAGTAAATTTTTGGTTTCAACAAATTTAAGCTTTACCAATTACTAACAAAAAAAAGTTTATTTCGTATTTTGTTAATTAACCATTTAGTTTGTTACTGTTTTAAAAGAGACGTTTTTACTAATAATAAAATATATAGGGCATTTTATTTAAGAAAAAAAACAACCTTTGTGTTATATAGCTGTTAAATAAATGGTAAAAAATAAAGCTACGCCACTGAATTTAACGTTAAAGTTCCTAAAACTTTTCTATTTACATTTTTTTATCTTTAAGAATAAACGAGTTATTAGTGCCTGACCAAATATGATAAAATTTGAAAAACACTGTGTATCTTTAAAACGCACTAAGTTAGCTCTGATTTACTTTCACCATTTAATTTGTATCAAAAATGAAAACCGCGATTATGCATTAGATTTGTTCTGGTTAGTGAGTCAACAAAAAGGCGCCGCCCTGTACAATATATATGGTACATTACTCTTTTTTGGTAACAGTTAATAAAAAATAAAAAAATTAGAAATATTCTTTTAAATTTATAATTACATTGGTCGACACGATTTCTGGGTCTGACTACTACATATTAAATTTTAGTTTCTTCTACCCCAAACTAAGAAAAAATTAAATAAGTTTTTATAATTAAAGCAATATTCCAAGTCTTCGGCAAAAAATAAAAAAATTTTATACAGAGTCTAATTTAAATAATGGCTAAAAATACAGGATATTTTAGAAAAAATTGTTCATATGAAAATATGTCCTTAACCTTTTAACTTTTAAGATATAGGGTGTTAAAATTTTAAACCAAAAATGGTTTTCTTACCATAACTCCAAAACTATTTGAGGTATTTTCATAAAATTTAACATGCACCTAAGCACCAATAGGCATTTTTTAGTGTAAAAGATTTTTAATTATTTTTATCAGAGGCCTCCGAACGGAATGTATACTGCAGATTTTTTAAAAAATCATATAGTACGGTACTGGTTTTCTTAAAAATAGAAATTATTTTTTAAAATCTACAGTTGTTTTTTAAGAAATTTGACGTCTTGACTTTTTATCTTTAATGCACCATTTTAGCGCAAAGAATAAAAACCTATTTCAGACATTTATTTTGAACTAGTATGCTGGTGCCCTATTTTCAATTTCTTTTTCGCGAAAATGGTGCTTCGGAGGAAAAAATCAAGAGTTTAAATTTGTTGCATTATAAATGCTTATTTAAAAACGGTTTTAATTTTTGAAAAAGGCAATGATGTACCATATATATCTTTTAATTGTATTTCTTTTATGTTTATATAAGCTTTCTTATATTAAATATGCTTATAAACGTGAATCAGACAAAAGCAAACTTTTAAAACTAAAAATAAAAAATTAAGTATTTTTTAATGTCTAGAATCAGAATTTACGCATGAAAAAGAATTTCATTTTTTTTTGTTGAATGGTGGAGTTATTTAATGTATTGCAATAATACTCAAATAGTCTCTAAAAGGTCTGTACAAAATGCAAAAACAAATTTCTTGGACAAAGATACAACGATCTAACCTAATTTACCTTACAAAATGATAATTTCAAGATACAGGGTGTCAAAGTTTTTATTTTATTTTATTTTAGTTTATTTTTATTAATTTAGGTTTTATTAAACACTTTGACACAACATTTATTATTGTACTGTTTTAGGGTGGGGAATCGAACCATGCTAATGTTTTTGTTGTAAAATGTAAAGGAAGCCACCTGCAGTCTATTGCTTAGGTTTAAAGTGTCTTAACTTTTTTTGCCTCGATATATTAAAATTTTAATAAATAACCTTCATCTTCCATATTTTTGCACCAAAAAGAACACTTTGTAAATATTGCGACGAGCAACCGTTTTTGAGATATTTCAGATTAAACCTTTTATTTTATTCAACAGTTGGCCATTACTCTTTATCCAGACCACCTGGTAGTGTCCAAAGGTGTGTGCAAAATGTTACAACAATTTCTTTGGGCCAAAATATAACGATATAATGCAATTTATATTAGTCGAAAGGTTGCTGGTTTGAGAGATAGTTCAAGTCAAAAAATTATTGGAAAATTTGACACCTTGTATCTTGCAAACCTGCAACCTTTCGACTAAGATAAATTGCATCAGATTGTTGTGCTTTGGCACAAAGAGCTTGTGGTAGCATTTTGTATATACCTTTGGACATTAACAGGTGGCCTAGATAAAGCGTAATTTAATGCAATGGCAAACTTTTTGTATAAAATAACATGTTTATTCTGAAATATCTCAAAAACGGTTGCTCGTAACGATATTTCTGAAGTAAACCTTTTAGGTGCAAAAATATGGGAGATTAAAAATACTTTACGAAAATAAAAACATACCCAGGCAAAAAATGTACGACACTTTAAACCTAAGCAATGGACTACAGGTGGCTTCCTTACATTTACAACAAAAACATTAGCATATTTTAAATCCTCACCCTAGAAAACCTCTTAATCATGAATTTTGTGGAAAAATGTTATATAATAAGTAATATATTTAAAAATAACTTAAATAAAATATTAACTTTGACTTCAAACCCTGTATCTTGTAAACAAACAACTTTTTACTAAGGTAAATTGGGTTGGATTGTCGTATTTTGGTCCAAGAAATTTGTGGTAGCATTTTGTACAGACCTTTTAGAGACACCCTTACCGTATATAAACCAAATTTTTTTCCTTATCGTACAAAACATTCAGTTTTTTCTTGTCAATAAATAAATGCATATTTAAATAAAAAAATATTCTAAACTTTTCTTTTTTTACCAATTTAGGCGTTAAGAACCCAAACGGACTATTCCACAAATCAAATAGTATGCCTTAACGAGTATTTTCAACATCATTAAGTTTACTTATTAGGGCCAAAGAGATTAATAATAAATATTATAAGACAGTTCAGCTAATTTACTCTGATGCTAATAAGATAACTCTATGCTGTTAGAAATACATGTTAAAGCATATCTTTTGATTTGTAGCCCGCTTTGGTTCTCAACGCCTTAATTTTTAAAATAAGCAAAAATGAAGGTATTTTACTCTTAAGCAAAAATTTAATTTTTGGCCCTACCTGTTAAATTACTGATACAATTGGATATCTAATGGTTGCATTTTAGGGTTGGGACCATGCAGAATTTTTTTAATAATTGAAAATATGACGCCAACTTACGTAGACACACTATACAGTGCTTGTCTAAAATCATTACCCCTCCTAATTTTTAAATTATTTGGTATATATTAATGAAAATTTAAGGACTTAAGTAAGACAACATAGACGGCATTTTAGGCCAGAAATGACAAATTTAAATATCAAACTAAGACTTGGACGCCATTAAAAAAATAAATGAAAAAGTGGGTATTGTGGCACATCATTTAAAGCTCCTAAAAGTACTTCTTAAGCTGAAAACAGAAAGTTCTTACCTTTACTTACCACTAAATGATGGTACTTTTAAAATTACCCGAATACCGGATTTGAAAGGCCATATTTACGAAAGTGATAATGTTTGATATAATTAATGTGGTATTTTCTTAAAAGTTTTTTAAAGATCTACTTAATAATAATATTGGTAATAATATACAGTAAAGGACAAAAAGTACATACTTTTAATAAGCACTCTGTATATTATATTACCAAAAAACAGATAATAAAGAGACTTTTAAGAACATTAGATAAATCTCACTTCATTAGTTTCGGAAATATGACGATTTAAATCAGGTTACCAGGTAATTTACTAAGTACTGCCATTTTGTAGTAGGTAAAGGTACTGACTATATATTATATGGTTATAAAGTAGTCGTCAGGAGCTTAAAAATGATGTTCCCCTTTCCATTTTTGCTTCTAAATGGCGTCTAATTCTCAGTTTGACATTTATATGTGTCATTTCTTGCCTAAATTGTGGCTAGTGTTGTGTTACTAAAGTCCTTATATTTGCAAAAAAATATACCAAACAATTAAAAAGTTAGAAGGGTGGGTCCCAATTTTAGAGAAGCACTGTATACATTTTATGCTGCTATCTGCTATAACATTATAAACCAGTTGCCATTTTAAACCTTAAAAATTGTTTGATTCCTAGTATTATCGACTATTGGAAGATTTTTCTTGGCGAAGATGAGCGAATTGTGAACATAAATAAATACAATGGGCGCATTCAGAAGTCCTCAGCCGCTTTACCGCTTAGTTTCACAAGTGTCAAACATGTTAAGTTAAACCAATAGGATAGCTTTATTTTGACAGTTTTGACACGCCGTTTACTCAGCGGTAAAGCGGCTAAGTACTCCTGAATGTATCCAATTACTGGGACTGACAATAATTACATAGTATAATCAATAACAATGATAAAAAAATTATGACACACACATAAAACACATTCTTTTTAATCCAAAAATGATATATCGGGTGTCCCATTTCTTCATAAAGTTGTTTATCGTTACCAAGAATTCTGTAAATTTTGTATTGGTATCAAAAATGTGCAACTTAACAAAACAGCTGATCGAATCCGTTTTCATAAGCAGTCGGCATACACCGCATTTGATAAATCCGGCAACCCAGCTGCCATAGAGCACTACACCTGCACCCGTAAGTTTAATTCATAATGGCCGAAATCCAGTCCCCCAGCTAAGTACGGCACGCGGCTTCTCTATTTTTCGACTCTGCTTAGAGCTGGGCCATGCGTTAGAGTGGCTCAGCTGTATAGAATACATGAATTCGCAGACACGCAGACATTACTTACATGAGCTATATTAGAAGCGCATGTCGGGTAAAGAGCGATAAGGACAGGCCGCGGGATTAACAAATTGGACATAGTATTTGTACAGGGTGTTTGGTTATATTTTAAACGGGGATTACACACGCTTTATTGTTTGAGATAAAAATATTTTAAGTACAAAAGTTTAAGGGTTTCATAAGAACCGCCAGAATTTGCTTAAAAAATAAACAAATGAAAGCCGCAAAGTAAAGAAATAAGCATTGACTTTTTATTTAAATGGAACACCATAAATATTTTAAGTTTCTTGGTAAGGGTATATTACCTGTTTTCAAAAATATATATTTTGTTTATGTTTGGATCACCAGTTACAGCAGAAAATAACTCTGAATCCTAGAAAAGTCAGCCGCTCTGATTCATAGACAATTTAGGATGGGCGGCTTTGGTTTTATTTGTTTCTTTAAATATGGTCTTTCTGTTATTTGGTTTGGTTAAAATAAAGGAATTGTTTAAAATAATAAATATTTTAATGAAAAAAAATGGAGCTACATGTCTTTTGTTATTATTTTTTACTTAAACAATTTAAAGTATACAGGGTAGCGTACCACAAATGCTTTAGTTTCTTTATAAGAACGGTGTTAAATTATAAAAATATTTAAATAAATATGTTTCTAATGGCTTAAGAAAAATAACTTTTAAAAATAATAATTTATACACATAAAAGGTTACTTTTGGAATGAAATTGCTAAAAAAGATTTATATCCACCAGGTTTTCTAAATGAAGTACTTTGTATATCAGATCAGATTTATAGTGGATAATAGGAATAAAAATAGGGTTAGTTCTGGTTAGCCATATACAAAAGGTATAGATTTTTAGGATATTGAGGATTTTTGACTAATTCATGATAAAAACAACATTTTAATAAAACCTACTCTACCTATTGTTGACTTTGTATATTATATTATATTATATTATATTGCTCAAATATACAGAGTGTTCAGAAACTAATATTTAATGTTAGCTATTATTTTTTGTTTTTTAAAAATTGAATATTATGGTTATTTTAAAAAATGACACTTTATTGAAAAATTTACCTATAGCTTTGTTACCATACTTTTTTTGAACGTTGGGTGTTCCAAAGTGTTAAATAATATTATTAATTGCCATGCAGTCAATTATTTTACGTAAAAAAATTGTTGTTGTTTTTGTCATGAATTCTTTAAAAATGATTAATTACATTACTCCCAAAATTCAGAAATTAACTGATATACAGGATGTTACAATTATAAATTTATAAATATAATAAATATTTTTTTCCAAAATAATATATTTTACTTCCTAAGTACCAGCCTATGTTTTAAATATTTTTTTTATACATATACAGGGTGTACGAAAAGGTAAGGTCATACATAATAGGGGTGATAAATTGAGCCAAAATAATGTTAGTACTTCATATAAAAAAAGTTCTATTATACTTGGTTAGGGAGATTTTGGCCTTTAAAATTGGAATAAAAAACACTTTTTAATAATTTAAATCGACATCTTTAATCATTTTTCATTTCATTCACGTAATGAAAAATCCCTTTTTTTCAGTAAATTAAATATGGATAAAATGATGAAAAAAATGTGTTTGTGAGCTTTTCAAACTTAATAATACAGATAAAGAACGTGTTTTTATAACTTTACCATATTTTAATAATTTTCTAAAAAAAAGGATTTTTTTATTACATACAATATGCTACTATGTCTGGATTTAAAACGCGATTTTATGAAAAACGGATCAAAATATCGATTAAAATAAATTATACTTTTTTTTGTACAAAAATGATGAAGAAATCAAACTGTCAAAGCAAAATTTGCATTAGATGCAAAAAAATGTCTCACCCGGTATAATTCCGACTTTTAAAAAGCTGTTTACCTATGAAAAGAAGCATTAGAATGAGGTTATTTAGTTGCCCAAATATCATTGGTACTGTTACAACAGTTTCAACGTTATAACTAAAATCAGTTTTTTTAATTCTAACTTTGAAGATCAATATCTCCCTAAAGAAGCGCGATAGAACTTTATTTTATATGAACTACTGTACTAACGTACTAACATTATTTTGGCTTACTTTATCACCCTGTACCTATAGTTAGTAATAGACACCAAGGTGTGTATGGTGCGTCAACCTGTATTATAAAAATCAAGCCTTTCAGAATGTTCCCGAACCTGTAAAATAAACAGAAAAATTAAAGACGTCAAATAGGTATTTTTTCTACTTTTATCGTTAATATTTGTCCATGTCATAGAGATAGAAATAAATCTGGATGATTTGGGTTCCCTTAGTAATTTTTTAAAAGTATAAAATTTAAAAAATGTATTAAAAGGAAATGTTACAAACAAAAATTTTAAAAAACATTTTAGTGGTAACATACAGATAAAAATAAGACCATAGTTTTATATAAAAGCATAGACAAAAATTTAAATTTTGGTAGTATTTATAGATTAGCCCTATATGCTTGGCAACTTTATTAGCCTCTAAGATACATTTTTTACAAAAATTATTACAATAAAACAGATTTTTTTATATACTACGGGAATGTAGGTAAAATAAAGCATAATATTTTATTTAAAAAACAACAGACAAATTATGCTCTTATAATATAGTGGTTAGTAAGTACTAAATTTTATATACATACTCGCCGACTCGTACACACTTCGTTGGGCGTTAATTATATTATTTCCTAAACTTTTGTTCAATCATAATAAAATATAGCCTATAGCATTACTGAATACCGTAGCTTTCTGATTGTAAAGAATGTTATAATCGGTTCAGTATTACCGAAGATTAGCCCTTTAAAACAAACAAACAAAGTTACAAACTTTACCTCCTTATAATATTAGTATAAATTGAAAGAACTTCTTTAGAGGGTATAATCTGACAAAAAGTTTTTAATATCAATATATTAACATATTAGTTATTCCTGCTGTGTCATTATCATATGGTTTATGTTTATATCACAGATATTGAACGAGAATTTTTCCTTTGAGGAAATCTTGACTAAAGCCAATGTATTCATACTTTCTGTATTATTTGCAAACATTCAACAGTAAGGAATTAGTAGATTGAACGCGTCGTAGCATTTAACTATTAGCGCATATACCTAGCGCACCATCCTTTGAAAAAAAATTATTGATAAAAAAATATTTAAAAAATTCAACAACACAATAAAAAAATAGTATACGAGAGGTCACAGTAACCAAAGGTACATAAAAAAAGGTCGTGTAAATTCTTACAGTACAACTGTTTTAAGAATATGCTGAAAAAAAGTTTGGCTTAGCCAATTATACATAAGTTTTAATAATTTAATATGTAATATAAAAAAGAAATCAACGGCCCATTGTGATTCCAAGCGGTCACTCATCTAAGTCAGTGTTGGATTTACCAGCAGGCTGAGTAGGCTGGAGCCTAGGGCTGCAGATTTACTTGATAAAAATGTAAGTGGGGACCTTTTTTTTTGCTCTTTAAAATTTTTTCCCCAAGGCAAAAATAAATAAATTGGGGACGGCAAAAATTAATAGCCTACGGGTAGCAAATATTTAAATCCGTCACTGATCTAAGTATAAACCGTGCCCGACGTCGGCGTCGCTTGACTTTAGTGATTGGACGGAAAGTGATATGTCAACGTGGTATGGCCGTTACTTGCAAAAATTAAAACTCGGTAAATAACTTTGTTTCAAATTTGCAACAAAAATAATTTTGTTTTCATAAACCAAAAATAAAACAATAAAAAAAGTAGCAGTAAAAGGTCTCCGTAACCAAGGGATCATTAAAAAAATCGTATTGATGAGGTATAACTTTCTTACGAACTTACTGACTTGTTTTTATTTTTTTATTTTTTGGCAATTTACTCTTGGTATTATTTTGCTAATGCATTTTATTAAAGAATATTTGTTCAGAAAAAAATCTTTTGGAGGTCATTGGTTGGGCCACCTTCTTAAATATTATGGGTCAGTTAGTTAGTTTTTTCTATTGCTTTGGTGAAACCCTAAAATAACAACAACTTATTTTTTTTTAAATTATTTTAAAATAATTCTTTTAAAAGTTCTCAGCTCTATACTGGCGATTCATCACATTGTATTTTCAATATACAATAATGTAGACCAAGTCAAATTTTGCCGACAAAGAATAAAATTTAGTTATAACTATTGGGAGAATTTACGCTGGCCCATTTTGCACCACTTTTTTATGAACAGCCGTGACGACAAAGAGTGCCGTCCACTGCGCCTTTCTCACTTGCTCGAAATGCGCTGTTGGCGATCTATGTAAATTTTACTAGGAGCAGATGAGATTTTAACCAAAATCGAATATTTTTGAAAATTACGTTTTAAAAAAAATATGATGTTTGCTAAAATATCACATGAAGGTAAAAATAATAAAATAAAAATGAAAAGGCGGCAGACTGCTTATTTTAAAGTTTTTATTAAAATTGAGATTAAAAAAAAATTTTTTGAAATTTACTTTTTCAAAAGTCTGCCTTCTAGTAATTCAAGTAAACAACCCATACACCAAAAATGGCGTTTCTAACTTTTTTTTGTAAGAATAAAACGTCATTTTCAAAAAGGCATTGAATATAAATTTAGTGTATATTTTAGGTGATAAAGGTTGCTAAATTAATAATTTGGTTTTATTAAAATATCCCTTGTAGCCACCTAAGTATATGTACATACCTTGTACCCCTAGAAATTCCCTTCTGGCACACATGCTTCTACCTACACATGCAAAAGTCCCAATAAATTTAAATATATTTTATGCACCTTGAGGGATTTAAAGGGTACTTTAAATTCCCACTTTCCTGAAAAAAGTGGTACTTTAAATCCCTAGCGATTTAAAATTTACTTTAAATTTTTAGGGATTTAAAGTATATTTTTTAAGTAGTATATTCCGGTACAAATACGGTCGCTGAAATATCTGATTAGATACGAAACACCACTGGTTTCGGTTAGAGGGATGTCATTCATGTCTGTCAGCTATCGTGTAATCTCCAATACAAACACTTATTTCTATTTTTATTTTATTATTTATTATAAATATTATTTTAAGGTTTTACCTATCCTAAAATTCATAAAATAGTATATTTACCTCAGGACTTAAGTGTTTTTAAACTTCCTCGACAAATTATAGCCGTCCCGTTGGTTGGGCTATAAACTGTTTGTCCCGGGATTTAAAATACTTACTACATTATTTCCTAGGTGTATAATGTACTCTGTTCTTTTATAAAACATAAAATCGCCTATTTTTAAGATTACACTAGAAATATTCTTGGTGGCAATAACAAATATGTTATACATAGGCAAAAAAAGTGCTGCCACCCACCTTCCTCGCAAAAGCAACATTCTTTTTGATGGTATTACCTTTTTTAAATAGGCACTTACCACAATGCAAATTTATAATCAGCATTATACAGCATGTGTACTTAAGTTCGCACCATAAAAAAAACTTAATATTAATTTAACGGTCTTAAACCTAAGATTTAATCATCAGATATTACATTTTTTTAATGGTATTTCACAAAACACTAATAACAAAAATATTAGTAAGTTATATTATTAAGTAACTAGTGCTTTCAAAAATGCATAATTAATTATTTTAAATGTCTACTGTTTGCCGAATAAATTTACAACAAAATTATTGATTTTATTGATTTTATAATAAAAATGTTTTTAAAACATTTTTCAGAGAAAAAAAACTCCTTACATATTCGTGTACCTGCAATGCGGTTTGTATTTTCCAATGACAAAATAACAAAATAAATTTGATTAATAGCCCTATATTCTTTATTATAATTCCGGTAATATACATATGAGGCCAATAAGATATAAAAATTAAAACAAGTTTTTTTCCCATATACATATTGTAGTTTTTGTAATAAATTATAAGTCTTGTTAGTCCAATCAATTATTTTTTATTCCATCGGGCATTCAAAGTATTTATTTTAACAAAAAAACATGAATAGCTGTCGACAAGAAGCTACTACATTTATTAAAAAAGTAGATATAAAAACGATACCACAACATATTTTTATTTTGGAATTTGCAAAAAAAAGTTATTTTTTTTTGTTAGCCTTCCCCCCACCAACCAAATACGTTTAAAGAGCGAATTTTTTATTTTTATTTTTTCATTCGTAAAATTAATAATATTTTATTAACAAATCAGTGTTGCGCAATTCGAATTCTAAAAAAAAGTAGGCCAGATAAGAAAATTACTTACCAATAGTAAAAATTTCAAATAGAAAATACGGTATTCTACGTACTTTTTTTAAGTGAAATAAAGAGAGTATTGTGAGTAAAAGTGAATAAGACGACAATTACCAACAAGAATCCAAGAATTACCGTTAGCTAATTTTATTATATTATTATTATTAATTAAACTGCCACTTGTAGATTTAATTTATCAACTTTTTATCGTTTTTAGTGAAATTTATTTTCTACATATATTTATTAAAATGTTTAATGTTTTCCTTTTTTAAACTTGTTTTAAATGGCACGGACATGTCACATTCATATTTAGAAATACAAAATTTTTGAATAAATAATATAATATAATCATCATTTAAAAATATATAGTATTTTTGAGCTACATCAATAAGAATATAGTGTAGAATACAATGTACATTAAAAAAAAGAGTGTTTTATATTTAAAAAATTTAACAAATGTCAAGTGTACTATTGTGAATTAAATTAAACATTTTAATAACAAAACGTGCAAGAGATATTAAGAAAAAATGGAATACAGGGTAGGTAGAAAAAAACAAGAACAGTAGATTATCTCAGAACTATGGGATCAAACTTATAGGGTTATTCAGTGCAATAGAAAAATTATTTGAGTATGGGAACTCATGGCTAGAAAAGTGTCATTACGGCACTACAGCCCTAAGACGCGTTAAAATTTAGAAAGGCGATGAATTGCCTAAGTAGGATTTATTGCGTTTAATTTTTGCCCTTTGTACATAAAAACGTTGTATTTTTAAAGTATTTATTGGTTTTATTTGTTTTCTGGAAGATTACGTTTAAAAGAAAATATTATTTGGCTTTTTTTTTAATAAAAGAAATTTATTAAACATTAAAAAAAATTAAAATAATAAAATATAAAAAAATGTAAAGTAATAATAAACTTTATTATTACTTTAAAAAAGAAATAAATTATTAAAATATTTAATATACAATTACGGAAACTTATGATCCTTTGTTTTAGAATTTAAAACCTTTTTTTGTATTGTGAGGTAATTTAATATTAAATATTTCATTAATTTATTTCTGCTTAAAGCAATCTTTACTTTTATTATATTATACAAGGAGAGAACAGTTCTTCATAGGATATATTATGTGTCTATAGTCAATAAATGGATTAGAATAAGGTAGATAAGATAT